>APFE031453846.1:233149-248188 GCA_000404065.3 Pinus taeda
AAAAAAACACAATTTAAATATACCCCGCCCCTCACGCTCCCTCACCCCTCTCTCGACCTGTCCCCTCACTCCTCGCTCACCTCCATCCCCTCTGATCCCTTCCGTCACCCCTTGCCCTGTGCGACCTCAACCCTCCCCCTCTCTCCCACGTCCACTTCCTCCCCTCCCCTCCGCTCTCACCTCCCCACCTGGGCACCCAGCCAGTGATCGAGAGGCTGATTCCAATTCTTGGAATCGGCCTCTTGGCTGCTCGTTGGGAGCCCAAGTGGGGAGGGGAAGGGGGTATGCAGGGGTAACAAGGGGAGATGGGGGAGGAAGGAGGGTAGAGTAGGGAACATGGCGGAGGGGAAAGGGCGGGCTTGAGGGTGGGTGAAGAGGAGGGAATTTTTTAATTGCTTTTTTTTTCTTATAATTTAAATTTAAAATATATATATATTTGAATATTTTGAAATTTATTTTTTTAATTTATTTTGATTTTAATTTTTAATTAAATTTAATTTTTTGAATATGTTGTTTTTTTAATTTTCATATTATATGTTTATTTATTTATTTAATTATATTTTTGTTTATTTATTTTAATTTTTCATTTTTACAGTTAATTTTGATATATATATGAAATTTAATTTATTTTTGTCATGAATCACCCCCTTGCCACCCTAGCTAGTGGGGCTGGTGTTCGTGGGGGAATTTTTTTGTTTTGTTTGAAATGTTGTATTTTATTTTGATATATATAATAATTTTGTTAATTTGTTTGTTTGTTTTTTAATGTCATTACTATATATTTTTTATATTGATTTTTTTTTTGTCATGTTTTATTACTGTTATTATTATTATTATTTTTTCATATTTGAATTTTGCATTTCTATATATTTTTATTTTATTTTTGTCATGTTTTTTATGTTCTATTATTTTTATTTTTAATTTTTTTTCTCAATATTTGAATTTTTGTTTTCTTATGTATCTTTCTTGTGTGTGTGTGTGTGTGTGTGTGTGTCAATGTTTGTCTAGCAACCCAATCCCATTATGTGCAATTTGATAGTTGATTTTAAATTTTTCGCTATAATGAATTAAGTCTGCCCCACAATGTGTTAATTTCATGGTTGGTTTTTAAGTTTTCATTACAATGGGTTGAGCTCCCCTACATTGCGTGTCAATATGATAGTTGATTTTTAAATTTTGTTCCCAATGTATCAAGTTGTCTTAGGCTAATATTTCAAAATCGCTATACATTTAACATTTAAAAAATTATTCTTGGTATAATAACTCTTTCTTTTTTTTTGCTAAAGAAAGAGTCGAACCTTCTATTGACATGGAAACGAAAAGAAGTTACATAAGTTACAACAAGCATTAAGATGACTCATTCTCCAACAAAGGGAGGAAATAAATCAGCACTTAATGCCAACGAAAAATTGAAGTACGAAAGGGAGAAATAAAACCAAAGTACAAAAGGTTTTGGATCTTCCAACTGTCACATGTACCCACAAATCTGCTCGACTCTCAGTAGCCATTGATATACCTCCTCCTGATTAAATAAACAATATCCATATCGCGTGGAGCAGTAGCTCAAGGAATACCCGCCCAATGAGGGCGGTATTCTCTCTCCTCTCATCACCACGTGTAGACATTTGAGTGGCATCACATGCAAAACAAAAAAATCACTGAAGGATTTGAGGGCACCCGATAAGGGTGGTAAACCTGAAGCTGATTTGACCTTCATTGACTACCACCCAGACCCACTAACCTACTTGACAGTCTATAGCTGTCGATCTTCTCCCTCCTGATCCGACGGCCAAAATCAATATCGCGTGGCACATAGGCCTAATGAATACTCGCGCGATAAGAGTGGTATTTCCTCTCCTCCCCCAGCCACGTGTAGACAACTGAGTGTAATCATTTGCATTTCATGAAAACCACTTTAGGATTTGAGGGCGCCCGATAAGGGTGGTTTAGAAAAAGCTGTTTTGACTCCTGTTTCCTTTTCCCCAGACCCCCAAACTTGCTCGACTGCTTATAACCATCGATCTACTTCCTTTTGATCCAACGACCCATGGCCAAATCATGCGAATTCACCATCCATCTCAGTAGCCTGTTGCCTCCGATCTTTTTCCTCATGAGTAAATGACCAATGGCATGAGGACTTCCTCTGGCCAGGCTTCCAGTAGCATTTGTGCTAATGCAAATGATGCTGATTTCCTTTGAGATCCTTAAGTTCCCATACTCTGTGTAACTTTCTAATGTACTCTTATTCTTCATTGACGAAAGGTGATATTCCATTTCCCTGTCTGTTCTGATATTGCTCCTTGTCTATGAGGGCCCAAGATGAGCATCCTTCTTGTATTTGTCTGTCTGTTACCTCCTCCCACCTACAACACATGTTGGTTTGTGTGCATCTGACCCCTTCATTGGCAAGCTAGTTCGCTACTTTGTTGGCTTCCCTGCGAACATGCACAAACCTCAGAGTTCTTAGAATTCTTAGGTGTGATTGAATTATGTAATAGACCTGTAGAAGCCTCCAGTGGCTTGAGATTTTCTCTAGTGCTGATCCTGAGCCTATCTGCTTCACCGAATTGATGACTAATTTCGAGTCAGCCTCAATGATAACATTATGCATGTTGTGCTCTATCAGTATTTCCAGGCATTGTTCCATAGCCATGAGTTCAGCCATATTGTTGTTGGCTTTTCCCAGATGACTGTGAAAGATTACTTGTATGTTTCCCTCCTCATCTCTCATGACTCCTCCATAACTTGCATCTCTAGGATTGCCTTTAGAGGCTCCATCAATGTTGAATTTTAAAAAACCATGTGGAGGGGGTTGCTAGAAAGCCTTTCCTTCTGAAGTATGCTTTGTAGTCTGATGAGGACTCTGAGGGATATGTGTCTGAAGCTCCACCCTTTCCAGGATGCTCGCGTCTCTGTGTCCAATGTGCCTTCCTATAGAGAATCCCCCAAGGGTGTTGACTGTCTCCTTGATTTGTTTAAGGATTAGCGTTATGATGCTACTCATTGGGCCCTTTTTAAAAATCCTATTGTTGCTCTCTTTCCATACATTCTAGATCAAGAATCCTGGAGTCAAAGCCCAGGATATGTTTGTTGTCTCATTTTCTGAGAAATTTTTTCTCCAATTTTTCAGCGTAACAATGATATCATTTTCATTCCTGTCTATCTGCTTGAAGACGTCGCCAACCTAGTTCCATAGTGTTGAAGTGAAGGCGCAGAGATTGAGAAGATGATTTGTGGTTTCTTCCTGCTGATCACAAAGGTGACATCTTCAGGGGCCAGCAAAACTTCTCTTTTTGATATTCTCCCATGTTAGAATCTTGTCTTGTTCAACCAGCCACCTGAACAGTTTGATCTTCATCCAATGTGGGTTATTCCAAAGGTCTTTCCAAGTCTTGTCAGTGTTTGGAAAGTTAAGACCTGTAGCTATTCTTTTAGCTTCTTTGAGGTTGAAGAGACCCACATTATTTCTTCCCCATCTTAATTGGTCATCTGAGGTTGAGGTCAGGATTTTTCTTTTTACCAGAATATCTTGCAGGGCTTGAGCTTGAGTTTCTAGCGTGGTCAGCTCATTATAATATGGAAGTTTCCATATTCTCCATTTGCCATTGTTCCTTGACTTATCCCAATAGTCACTAACCCTCTTTAATCCTTTGTTAATGGTATTTGTTTGGATACTTTCTAGTTCCTCATAGTTGAGATTACCTTCCTGCTGCCAATTGTCCTCCCAAAACTAGGCCAGATTTCCACTTCTGATCTTCCAGAAACTGTGTTTTTGTACTAAGTCTCTATTCTACCAAGCCTTGTTCCAAATTTGAGAACCTTTTACTTATCTTGTCATTATTATGAGGGTTGTTTCCTGCCAGTTCATTTCATTGTTTTGTTTCCATAGTTTCGCCCAGGCGGTTCGTATTTCCTTTAGCCATGTCCACCACACTTTTGCTCCTAGAACTTTATTTAAAGTGCCTGGGTCATGTAGACCCAAGACACCATGGGATTTGGGTTTGCATATCCTGTCCCAAGCCACCAGAGCCCATTTCTTTTTCTCTTCCCCTTCCCCCTAGAGAAAGTCTCTTTACATGTTTCTAATTTGTTGAAGGACTCCCGTTGGTGCAGGAAGGGTTGATAGCATGTAGATTGGGATGGTTTGGAGGATCGCCTTAGTGAGGACCAACCTACCTGCTAGGTTCAGGGCTTTGTTTGTCCACTTGCTGATCTTGTCTCTCAATTTGTTTATTACTGACTCCTAGATGTCCTTGTTTAGTGGTTTGTCAGTGAGGGGAACTCCCAGATACTTCGAGGGCAGTGAATCTCTTTGAAAGCCTAAAATTCTGGAGAGATTTATCTAAATAGAAATATCAATATTAAAAAAGAAGATCTTTGATTTTGAGAGGCTTACCTCAGTGCCAGCTGTCGTTGCAAACTCATACAAAATTTGCTTGAATGCTTTGGATTCCTTGACTGAGGTATGCCTTGCAGCATAGTATCGTCCACAAATTGCTGATGTGTCACCGTGTCTCCATCTCGAGTGAGTCTCAGTCCTTGTATTCTTCCTTCTTCCTTGGTAGCTCTGATCGCTCTACCTAACCCTTCCATCATGAGAATGAAGAGGAAAGGGGAAAGAGAATCACCTTGTCTGAGACCTCTTGTAGGCTTGAAGGCTCTGGAAGGAGAGCCATTGAGAAGAATTGAACAATTGACAGTGGTGACAAGAGCCATGACCCACCTTATCCAATTATGGTCAAAGCCATATGATTTTAGAACCTCCCTTATGTAAGCCCAACTTAGTTTATCATAAGCTTTTGCTATGTCGAACTGTGTTATCATCCCTGCTTGCTTGTTGGTTTTGAGGGAATGAACCACTTCATGAGCCTGAATTATGTTATTGAGAATTTGTCTCCCTTCCACATAACCTATTTTCTCCTCTGACACCAGAGTTGGGAGGAGGGGCTTGAGTCTGTTGGCAATGACCTTGGAAATGATTTTGTACACCACATTGCATAATGCTATGGGTTTGAACCTGTTTGGAGAGGTGGCTCTTTCCTGTTTGGGGATTAAGGCAATGAAGGATTCATTGAGCGCCCTCAATACTGATTTAGAGCTTCTTGAGTCCTCCACTACCTCCAGAATGTCTTGTTTTACAATCTTCCAGCATGTTTTGTGAAGAAGACCACATTGAAGCCATCAGGGCCTGGAGCTTTCCCATTATGCATTTCTTTGATAACTTCCTCGACCTCTTCCTCTGTTACTGGTCTATTGAGATTATAATTGTCTTCCCTGGAGACCAGTTTAGGAATATACTAAGTAAATCTTCTTGTGAATTGGGATCTGTCTGTTATAGTTTCCTCAACAATTCTCTGAAAATGCTGGACTAGAACATCTTCCATTTCCCCATTTAGATTTTTCTCTATTCCTTGAGGATATGTGAGTTTCAGAATCCTATTGTTATTTCTGTGAGCTATGGTGGATTTGTGAAAGAATTTGGTATTTCTCTCGCCTTCCTTAATCCATTGGACTCTAAATTTATGTCTCCAGAATATTTCCTCTTGTAAACATCTGTTGTCCCATTCATGCTGAAGTGAGTTTGCAAGCTCTTTTTTTTCCTCTGTGAAGCCTTCTGTAACGAGAATTTGGTTAATTTCCTGTAATTTCTTTCCCACTTCTCCTTTAGCTTTGAAGATATTTCCAAATTCATTTTTATTCCATTCTTTGAGTCTACCTTTGATGTGTTTGAGCTTGAGATGTAGAAGGGACATATTCGTGCCTTGAAAGTGTAGCTCTTCTTTCCACCACTTCTCAATGTTTATGAGGAAATCAGAATGAGCGAGCTAGACATTCTCAAACTTGAAGGGTTTGTTTCTTGGTTTGCCAGTTAAGGAAGCTTCCAATTGCATGGGCCAGTGGTCTGAACCTCCAAAAGGTAGGATGAACGCTGTCAGGCTTCTTCCAGTGAGAAGAAGTTCTTTTGAGATTATGAATCTGTCTAATTTTGAGGCTACTTGGGTAGAACCCCCTCTTTTGTTGTTCCAAGTGAAAATTCCATTGCCAGTGTCCATATCCACCAGTTTCATATTGGTGAGGAAGTTTTGGAAGGCAACTGAATCTCGACCAAGTGTTTTGGTTCCCCCTTTTTTTTCCGTGAGAGATTTGATCATGTTAAAATCTCCCCCTAGAATTCAGGGTAATGATGGGTGTCTTTTTTTCATTTCCTCCAGAGAGGTGAGGAGCTGGAGTTTATCTTCCAGTGGTTTAGGTCCATAGACATTGGTGATCATATAACACTCCTTGTCACCCATTGGTTGGATAATCGAAGAAAGGTGGTGCCTTGATGCCTCCGCATCAAGAATACCAAATTTTTGAGGATTCCATAGAGTGAGAACGCCTCCAGCTGAGTTAGTTGCTTTAACCTCAGGATACTCATATCTATTTAACCATCTGTTATGCTTTTCTCTGATCTTTTCTACTGAGCATTTTGTTTCCTGTGTGAACACTATGTCTGGTTTTTCCTCTTTAATTCTATTACTTAGATTTCTTTGTTTCCTTCTACTCCCTAGTCCTCTAATGTTCCAGGTTGTGAGTTTCATTGAGGGGGGTTTGTGAAGGAATAACTAGAGAGATATTTCATCCTGCCTGAGTCAATCATGAGTTTTCCACATTCTAGTAGCAGTAGCAATTCTTTCTGTCTCTTTCTTCCTCTTTTCTTGCCTGGGTTTTTAGCCGATTTTCCTATTGTTAATCCCAATGAGGTAACCCCTTTGTTTTCCTGATTGTCATGTCCTCTTTTGGCTCCTAGAGTTTTTTGATGTGACCTATTAAGGAATAGCTATTGCACCCTATCAACTTCCTCCTGTGGTAGAGAGTTAATTCCCTTGTTGCCTCCTTGTTCTAGAAACTTTTCTAGTTCAAGGTTCTCCCTCTCAAGGATCTCCTGTAAGTCTTGGTCCTTTATGCCACTTTCACTTTGAGTCATATCATGGTCTCTTTCTATTTCCATGGTACTCAATGGGTCTGTTTTGTGTTCATTCTGTTCCTAAGTGATCTCCATGCTAATCTCTTTTCCTTTCCCCCTTTCTTCCCGGTCCTCTGGTTTCATTTTAGTTCCCTCCTCTTCTTCTACTTATTCTAAGATTTCAAAATTGTTATGACTTCTTGCTTTGCTTTCACTAAGGTTCTTTTGGGTCTTTTTTCCACCTCCTTTCCCTTTTCCTCCCACTTTGATAAAACCTGTGGGGTCTTTCCCTTTGTTGGTTTTCTGGTATTCCTCCCTTTTATTAAGAGGGCAGTCTCTGAGTAGGTGTCTATGCTCATGGCATTTGCGACATCTGAATGATATGTGTTCATAGTCCACTGCCTGAACTCATTCATCGTCATAGACTTCTAGGATGACTTCATCTGGGAGTGCTCCTGATAAGTCCATCTCAACACATATGTGGGCAAAGGAGGTATATCTTCCTCGGAGAGTTACCTCTGAAATCTTTAAAAAATGACCTAATTTATTACTTATAGCTTTTAAAGATTCCGACATCCAATAATCTAAAGGTAAGGAGTACTCTGATCCATACCGGGATCGATGTGAATGTTTCTCGCTCCAGAACAAAGTTCATTGTCCATGGTCGCATATAGAGACCAGTGGCCGCATATAAGTATGGTCCTCCTTCAAAAATTCACTCCTTGTCTTCCAAGTTTGTGAATACCACCATAAAAAACCTTTGGATCCAAGATGTATATTTAACTCTCATTTTGGTTTCCAGGTGTATTTTATCCAAGTATACAAAGCTTTCTCCGTCGGCCAAATTCCCATAAACTTCCAAATTATCACATAGTTTGTCATATGATCTCTGTGCTCCTGCAGAACTAGATCATTTAGGATTACCCTCGGTTTAATATTAGACTTTGGTTTACAGGGCCCCATCTTGGCTTTATTCTCATATCCCTGACCTCTGTCTTCTGCTTTCTCCTCCTGTCGGACTTCCTCGTGGGTCCCTTCCTTTTCATGGGGTTTGTTGCCCTCCGCCTTCTAGGTGTCAGAAATTTTTTTCTTGTTCTCCAAGGGGTTTTGAGGCTTGTTTCAGTTCACTGCTCTGCCTCTGTTTAAACCACATTACTGTAGGAAGGAGTGGAGCTCCCTCCTCCTTGCCCTTCCATGGTTATCCGCTTAATTCTGTTGCTTCCTGTGTTGAACCCTAGTTTTTCTCTTAGAGCTCCCGATCAACAATAGTATAATAACTCTTTCATTTAGGTGTTCATTTTTTTTTTTAGTCATAAATTTTTTCCATAATGTCATGGTTGAAATATTTTGAAAATTTAAGACTTTTTTGTAGTCATAATCTTTGGTTTTAATTCCATGGTTGAAAAATTATCAAGATTTTAATGTTTTTCTAAGTCGTGATATTTTATCTTTAATGTTATGGTTGAAAAGAATTATAAATATTTTTTCTTAGCACCATGCTTGAAAATTGTTGGAATTTTAAGGTTTTTCAAAAAAGTGGTATTTTAAATTTAATGCCATTCTTAAATATCGTTAGAATTTTAAGGTTTTTCAAAGACGTGAAATTTTACCATTAATGTCATGCTTGAGAGTCATTGGAAATTTGAAGTTTTTCAGAGTCATGATATTTTGTTTTTAATGTCATTACTAAAAAAATGTTGAAAATGTACCTTGGAAAAAAAAAAGAGTTATTCTGCATCAACACCTTTCGATTTCAAGGTGTTTTTTGCGCCAAACAAAATGGCTTTTATTTTTTATTTTTACTATTATTTTTAAAAAAATATTGAAAATTTACTTTGAAAAAAAAAAATAAAAAATAAAAATTTTACTTTGAAAAAAAAAACATTATTTCGGCATCAACACTTTTCGATTTCAAGGTGTTTTTTCAGGGTTTTTTGGGATTTTTAAGCTCGAGTACCCGTTTTGAGGTAATAGTTCCCATTTGATTGGTAACTATGTTAAAGAAGTAAAAGAAAGAAGGAAACAAATTTGCGGGCCTAGTTTGCTTGGTGGGACACTAATTGTTTTGCAATGTCAAGGTTGGGAGGAGCTAAGTACTTGACTATTAATTTTCAATAAAACTAAAATTATTTCATGTCGGTATCTTTAACGCCAAATTTCACTTGTTTATCAAGAGAAATGAACTATTTATGTGTTATGTCTAGTTTTTATGCAAAAAAGAAAAAGAAAAAGAAAATTGTTATTTTGTTATATTTGAATTATTATGTTTCTTTTATTCATTTTGTATAATGCTTAGTAAACACAATTTGATAGAAGAAAGAGACATAAATTATTTAATGTTTCAAATATGTATAGGACATAATAAAAGAACGCACTTAGTACTATTGAACAACAATTTATAAATATGAATTCTGTTCATAGTGAAAACTGGAAATAGAGTTCACTAAACATAAAAGAAATTAGGAAATGCATTAAGAAATTAGGATACACACACACACACACATGGAGAAAAGATACATTTATTGAAAATACTCTTCTCTAAAAGAGAAGAAACATAAAATAAAAGCTCGTAGAAACTTTAGCAGAACTAGAAATTACAGTTCAATATTTTATATAAAACGACTATACAGAGAAGTACATGTATGGATATGTATAAAAAACATGTTATTGTAATATTTACTCAAATAAAAATAAACGAAGTTATTTGAAGACTTTGTAGTACCAATATAAAAAGTCTAAATATAGGAAAAGGTATTACCTCCTCAAAAGAGAATAAATTGAACAAAAACAAATAGAACCTGAGAATCCTGGTTACTATGAAAAACTATCTTAGCATAGAACAAGGTATATAGCCTAGTGAAAATAATTCAGTTTCGAAGGAACTATATGCCATGTAAGGCATTAAATAAAATACTTAAAATACATTTCCAGAATTAAGCAATTCATAATTTGGTTTCCAAGTAGAGAAAATATCGTCCATGCAGGAGAAGAGGCAAAGAGTTGGCCCCACCTAGTAAACATAATAAATAAGTTGAAAATATAACCTCTTCCAACTTGAATATACTTATAAGAATATGTTATAATTGAACTGATAATTGTATTTGTAAAACAAACACCAAATAGAATGAGTGACCATTGTTAAGAATCTCACAGGAAAACCAAAAGTATAGAAATTGAGAGAATAAGAGTAGGTGGAGTAAGAGTAAAATGCATGAGATTAATATTTAAAGCTTTAGGCATTCCCTCTGCTTGTATTGTGGAAATAAAAAAAATAGCCATTGTACTTAAAAATGTGCACGAGTTTTCTTTTAATAGAGTAAGACAATTAAAGCTAATCCAATGAAGTAATGAAATGAATAACTGTATACACCGGTATAGAATTACATGTGAATGGAAAATGAACTTAATAGTTCACTATGAAGGAACTAAATGTTAATTTCAATGTCAAACCTAACCACCATTAAACCCTTGTAGATAGTTACAATCTCATATGAGAAACAAATCTTGTCGTCAAAACCCAAGGCTAGAGAAATTCCGGCTAAAAATTAAAGTGTGGCACAAAAAAAAAATATTCACAACTATAGAAGAACGTTGTTACATTTGACGCTTAGGGTTTGAAAGAAAAACTGAAATTATAACAAATTCAATAGTGTCATTCTATAAATCAAGCGTTAGACAAAAACCAGCTAGGGTATAAAGAAATATTTACAGTAATGAACAAAAGTATTAAAATAATATTGTCAAAATTCTTTAGGGAACAACATAACTACTATCAGTTGGACGCGGAAATGGCTTCTTACAACCAACGGATTCCATATATAAAGTTGTGTAAAAAAGAATAGCATAAGATGATAAAGGGTGTAAACCCTGGCATAGTGACTATAAAATAAAATGAACTGGAAAAAGAACTGGGTTATAGTTGAACCCAAGACCTTGAAATCAATAGGTTTTCCTTATATAGTATTACCTGATAATTATCCCAAATGGGTTCAAGACCAATTAAATAAATACCTAAAGGAACATATCATTAAGGGTTTGAAACCCTTTTCCAACTATAACATCAGTAAACAATGCACCATCAATAAATTGTAAAATGCCTTTACGTTGACCTTATTAAAAACAAAACCTCATGACTGAATCCTTTCAACTGTAGGAATTAAATGATGAGTGAAAGCTGACCTTGGTTATTTTCATACGGAGATTAAGGAGCATCATAACCTTGTAACCAAACATTATTCGAGCTAGAGAAAATTATTACCTATAACAAAACCCTTCAGGAGGGTTTTGTGAGGAAATTCAACAAAATATTTTTGATAGAGAGGGAAACCTCTACTATCTTGCAAACACAAATAGAGAAAAATGTTAAAAATTATCCAAGTGGCACAAATATATCCATTGTAGGAAAAATAATATAAGTGACAGAGAATTGCATAGAATGTTACGATTCCTTTTACTTTGACTGATGTCCACTGCAACGCTAGAAAGAGCCATTCCACTCGACAGGCGAGAGACTAATACCACCTATAAATTCAAACTCTCATATAAGTTTTTTGAGCAAGAATGCCAATGAGAAACTAACCATGAAATCCCAGTTGTGGAGTAATGGAAGCGGTGGAAGAGAACAAGGGTAATGACTGAATATTGGTAAACACGTAGTAGTCATTAAACTCTGACAAACCCTAAATCTATCACTACCATAGATTATGCGAGATGTAATCTCAAATGTCAATTTGGTACAATAGGATATGGATTGAGATATTTATCAAATGATTAAGTACAACTGTAGGGATATATAGATCAATATTGAGAAGAGAGTGTTGAATATAAGAAGAGCACATTGGGATGATGATTCAGTCTGGATTCTTCTAGGGCAAGAAGCATACATTTGTCACGCTCAAGACTGTAAAGACTAGGTATATTGCAACTAGTTTGGTAAGTTGTGAAGCAATGCAGCTTCAAAAGTTACTCATAGGATTGTTTAATCAAGTGTAGGAAACGACCATGATGATAGGTTGAAACACATCGAGATCATGGTACCATGAAATCTAGAACATGGTACAGAAGGGAGCAATGAGGCTCCTACACATTTCTATAGACAAGAAAGTTGTTGAGATTCTCACAAAGCCTCTATCCCAGGATGTAGTTTATATACTTTAGGGACAAGCTTGGAGTGGTTGAGAATGCTTCCCTTGGTTAAAGGGAGTGTTGATGTTGTAGCATCAAGGGGTGAACACTCTCCCTAGGTCAAGATATTGGCAAGTCAAAGGTATTTACTAGGGGGCATATAATGTGGCTAGGGAGAATGGCCCAGTGAGAATCAAGGCCCGGAGTGGTCCCTCGGTTAGGGGTTACCTAATGATATTGCTAATGGTTGTTTGGCTAGTGGGTAGAATAAGTGCCTTATAGCATCAGGCAAGTGTTTTTTCCATTCAATAACATGTGATGACATGTGGGAATGGTAAATGGGCCCAGGGTTTCATCATAGGTTACAGGTGTGAACTAGGTTCCAAGTGAGAACTTGCATAATTAGTGACCCAAGACTAGTCTTGAACCTAAAAGGCCAAAAATCTATTTGGCTAGTGGGGTCCCAAAAGACCTTTGGCTAGTGGGTGACTGAACCCATTTGCAAATGGGATATGTCTAGTGGGTGACTAGATTCCTTTGCATAATGCTAATGCAGGATGCTTTCCACATGGTTTTGAAATAGAACATGAGGTGGATGGATTCATCAACATAGTTAGCTCATTTAACCTTTTCTTGGGAGGGAGAAATTGTTTCAATAAAATGTACATCTTAAGAAATCAAAGTGAGTACATCCTTAGCTAAGAGGGAATGTTGATATTATTGTAGCTATGGTTAGTATTGAAAGAGGAAAATTGAATTTAATTGTAAATTACTCAAGTCAACTCCAAAAGGGGGAAAATTAAATTTTGGAAAATCAATTTTTTTTGCCCCAAAAATGTTCAAGGCGGGTAGCCCTATAGTCACACCAATTCTGGCTCATTCATTCACTATATGTTACCATTCATTCATCATAATCTTCATCTTCTATTTGTTTTTGTTCACATGTGGGTAGGAGGAGTACTTATGAGGAAAAATGAAGGATGAATTTATGTCTGAGGAAGAATGAAGGACGAGTTTATGTCTAATGCAGAATGAAGGACGAGTTGATGTCTATTTTGTGGCAGAATTTGAAGGATGAAATACTTTGTTTTTGTGGAAGGGCCAAAGCACCAGAAAGGGGACTTTATCTTCATATTGACGTAAAGGTTATACCTAAACCTTGACAGTTTGTCGTTCATAGAAGAAGGGTTGGTTAAACCATAGGAAGTTCTAGGTTGTTCTTAGATTGTACTTATGAATTGAGCAATTTCTCCTAAGAAAAGGTTGTTGGGTTTTTCCCTAGTTAGGGTTTTCGTACAGTAAAATTTGTGTTTATTGTGTTTGGCTATCTCTTCATAATCCTACTATCATTATTATTTTCCTGTCAAAAAGTTTTTATGTATAATTGTTTAATGATATCTGTGGCACAAGATGAATTAGTTAAAAAAACGTGAAAAAATAATTGTTAGATTGAAAGATCATGAAAAAACCAACAATCCATTCTTCTCTTAACTCAATTCAAAAATAAAATTTGTTTTTAGAATTAAAAAAAAATCATAGCTAAAAATTGATTATTATCTATCTATAATAATGTGAATTCATTATAGATCTTTGTTTTTATTAAGCATCTAATACTAGTTATTATGACATACGATTATCTTGCTATGACTCACAGGCAATGCATTCAATTAGCGAAGCACTGGGGTATTAAAACTATTAACATTGTTCGACGAGACGAGTTAAAGGATGAACTATTTGCCATTGGCGCTGATGAAGTTATAAATTCAGAAAAAGAAGGTAAGTAAATAATCGAATTTAAATTAAGTGTTAATATGAATAAAAATAGTAGAATTATATTCATATTTTGTTTCAATATCTTTTTACATAACAAAACATATCTAATGATATTTTTATTTTGTAGACATTACAACGCGGGTCAAGGAAATTACAAATAGTGAAGGTGCTTATGCAGGCATCGATGCAGTTGGAGGCATGCTATTCAAGGTTAATATAGAATTACCCTATCAAATTTTCATTTCTAGTGCTTAGAGAATCTATTCAATGTGATAATTTTATGTTTAAATAAATTATAAATAATCTTTATTGAATAATTTGATAAAGAGAGGAAAAATAATTATAAGAAATTTTAAAATATTTTAAAATTTTACCCAAACTTTTTAAAAATCTGCACCCCACTTAAAGCATTAATAATTATATTTTATAATGTATATAAAATTTATAATAGTTATATTTTCAACAAATCCACAAATGGATAGATAGATCAATCGATCTCATCATTCAATTCCTTCAAATATAATAGGTAATAGGTTTTATAGCAATGGTTTTGTGAGCCCATAGAATTTAAGTTCTCTTTCAAAGATAAGGCCTAAATAACCTATAGATTATTATCTGCAAACCTAAAAGGCAATAGGTATTAACAACGATGCATAATTAGTTCACATAAAATGCCCTGCGAAGACTTGAATGGCATAAGTGGTTCAAACTTACAAAAACTAAGGAATATACACTTTATAACTATTGAGTAATCAAATTTTTAAAGACTAAAGATTTCACATTTTATAACCATTGTGTAATTAATTTATATCTGTAAATAAGAAAGAAAACAACGTAAATTTTGAAACGGGAACTGAACGATTACTTGTTTTTTTGAGGTTGCAAAAAAATCTTTCGATTTTGAAAAGTGTTGATTCAGAATACACCTTTTTTTATTTGGAGCATATTTTAGACACTTTAAATTTTCTTATGAATTTTTTTTTAAATGTTAATGATTTTCATGCTGACTTTGAAAAGCATTGATGAGGTATCAACCCCTTAAATTTTCTTATGAACATTTTTTTTTTAAATATTAATGATTTTCATGTTGATTTTGAAAAGTGTTGATGAGGCATCAACCCGTTATTTTTTACACTTTAAATTTTGTAATGTATTAGGTGTGAATACTTTTTTAAAAATTTCGGTAATTTTCATCT
>APFE031453846.1:248198-262888 GCA_000404065.3 Pinus taeda
ATTTTTATTTATTAATTATTTTATTTGATTTTATTTTTTCCTGCAGGGTGCGTGTTGATCTTCGACTAATAATCTGATCCTATTATGTGTCAATTTGATAGTTGATTTTAAAGTTTTTGTTATAACGTATCGAGTCTGACTCCACAATATGTCAATTTAATGGTTGGTCTTTAAGCGTTCATTAGAATGGGTCAGTTCGCCTACACTGCTTGTCAATTTGATGGTTTATTTTTAAATTTTTGTTGCAATGTGTCAAGATGTCTTAAAGTAAGATTTTGAAGATGTTATACTTTTAACATTTGAAAAAAAAATTACTCTTCGTATAATGGCTCTTTCATTCAGGTATTCATTTAAAAAAAAATAGTCATAGAAAATTTTCATAATGCCATGGTTGAAATATGTTGAAAACTTAAGTTTTTTTGTAGTCATGATATTTGGTTTTAATTCTATGGTTGAAAATTTGTAAATTTGTTAAGGGTTTTTTTGAGTCATGACATTTTATCCTTAACGTCATTGCGAAAAAATGTTGAAAATGTAACTCGAAAAAAAAGGACGTTATTACAACATCAACACTTTTTGTTTTCAGGGAGTTTTTTGCACAAAAAAATGGTTTTTATCGGTTTTTACTACCACTTTAAAAAACCGTTGAAAAAAAAAAAAACTTTATTCCTAACTGTTTTTCATGTTTTTTGGGGTTTTTTTTTGCTAGAGTTCTCGTTTTGAGTTTACAGTTCCTATTTCAAAGTTTATGTTGTTAAAAGTTAATAGTTGTGTCTTTATAAATATAATGTACATTACAATAACCACATCTGCATCAATAACTTTTTTTCCTTTCGAATATAATCACAACAATAATTAATGCTTACTATGAACTCTTAGGACTCTATTTACACTTAGCAATGGAACACCTTTTATAAATTTGTTCATTTTTCTCCCTTTGAGTATAATCACAATAATTAGTGCTTATTATGAACTCTTAGGATTTTATTTACACTTAGCAATGGAACACCTTTTATAAATTTGTGAACAAAAATTTAATATGAAGAAGAGAGTGTATACTTAATGTGATCCACAATTCCACTTTTAAGTCACTATTTTGAGTCTAGAATAACACCCATTATCAAAGCATAATAGTTGAGAGGAGGAGAGGGGCATATGTATAAATATATATAAATGAATAAGAAAAAAGAGAAAGACAAACCCTGAGAAAGGGGAAATCTAACTCTAAAAACAAAAGACTAAAAACCTAAAAATACTAAAATAATATAATATTATTAATATATTAGAATAAAGTAATACAATAAATATTATATTTTAATGTAATATATACGATAATTATATTAATTGTATTTAAATACTAAAGGATTAATATATTAATTATATATTAGATACATTTGTATCATATATATTATATTTATATTATATATATATAAATAATATACATAATAATATAATAATATATAATAATACTAATAGAATAGTATATTAGTATGATATATTGGTATATAAGATATATTAATATGTTAATAATATATTAACATCATTAAATAAAAAGGTTGAAGATGAAATTGATTATTTCACGAGCGAATTCGGGAACTTTGTAGAGTGTGGAGGTGGCTTTCAATATGTGAAGTGCAAAGTCACCTCTGCACAATGAAAGTCACCTCCACATCTCTATACAATGAAAGATTTGTCATCTGTAGAGCATTTCTTACTTTCGGGGGAAGGGTTGTGAGCTTTTGTATTCTGGTATTACATAGGAAGAGCCAAGGGTGAGTTGAATTGAGCGCACACATTAAAATAAGCTTTGCACTCTGCATTTTGAAAACCACCTTCACACTCTGCATATGCTATGGAAGTGTGATTGTCAGTGTCACCCAAAACCTTTTCAAAAGCATCAATGATCTCGATATTGGTAACTCCATAGGGATATCCTTCTCTCTCCACTACTAAAAAATAATACTTAGTAGACAACGTTGCGGCCAAGGGGTAGGTAGTCGTTCCTCCTCCAACTACAACGTGATTGTATTTTATTGTAGTTGATTTCTCCCTATCCACAGTCATAAACAAAAATGAAAAACTTGAAAAGGCCAACAAAACAAATAAGAAGCCATTAATTCAATTGTATCATATCATCAACTATAGAAAGACACATTACATCAATATCATCCAATGCTCATATCAGAGGGTGTTGTTGCTGCCTGAGAAGAAGTAGAAAAACTAAGAAATGCACACACAAAGGAACAATTCTATTACATATTACAAATCACATGGAGACATCACATATTTATGGTGTTTGTGAGATCCAACCAATTCCAAATATGAATAGGGAGGTTGAGATATTCTTTCAACATCCACCTACAAATCTACAACCAATTCGCAACTGAGCATGGAAGAATTATCTTCCAAGTCTCTCCCTTATTTCATACATGCACAATTACAATACATATTTTAATAATAAAACTTATTTCTATCTGATTGGTCTTTATCAACAACTTTACCCACTATCCAGTCTTCTGGACTCCACTCTTTCTTTCTCCACATCTTTGAACTTACCTTTCGACTCATTTAAAGTACACCCACTTCTGACCATCAATGATGAGCTTCGCAAGATTAACAATATTGACAAATCGGCTCGTTGGGGTGTCTGCGATAAGAGCTGACAAGTAATGAACCATCCTATGGACCGATCATCATCTGTTGGATATTTCGCTTTCAGCTATCCATCAATCGCTAGGCAGATGGTATGAATACTGAATGTGTTCAAAAGCTAATCTAACAACTTGACCAGCTTCACACACATGGACCTCATACTATAACCTGTAGCCATTTTTCATGGGTTTTCATGTGCTAAGAACAACAAACCATAACAATATAAACACAATCAAACTAGTAATGTGTTCAAGGGTTTTCAAGCACCAAGAACCACTATTTTGAATTATGCAACATTGTTCAATAGTTGATTATGCACCAAATATAACTTAGATACAACATGCATCACTGATAGCTTCAAAACATTTGAGAGGTCCTGCATTGAACTCATCTTCACTACCATAATTTGAGAAGTCCTCAAATTTTTCTTCTGGAAAGTCTTCAATAGTAGCTTTCTTAGAAGATTCTTTCAATTCCCATTTAAGACATCTTTGGCATGAGTCATACAATACAATGCTGTGTGATCATGTTTTTGGCAATACAAACATTTGACTAAGTTCTTGTTTTTATGGACCCTTCCCCTAGAGAATAGTGCCATTGCATGTTGTAAGTTGTCCTCTACATCACCTGTTTTTATTCTCTTTTCTTCTGCTAAAAGAGCTTCTACCATTTAATCTAATGATTTGGAAGAAAATTGACTGAGGGTAAAAATAAGATTAGCATAATTGGAAGGCAAAATTGTTTAAATAATAGCTTTTAACATCTTCATCTTCTATTTTCGTTCCAGTTTCCCGCAACTGTCTTATGAGTGATTTTAAATCATTTATATGTGTAGGCAATGATACTCCCTCATACAAGATTATCATAATTGGAAGGCAAAACTGTTTAAATAATAGCTTTAACATCTTCGTCTTCTATTTTCGTTCCAGTTTCCCACAACTGTCTTATGAATGATTTTAAATCATTTATATGTGTAGGCAATGGTACTCCCTCATACATCTTAAATTTGAATAACTGTAATTTAAAGGAGAATTTTGCATTCACAACCTTTTCCCCAAATAGTTGACTTAACTTTTCCCATATTTGCACAAAAGGTTTTTCTAGGTCTATAAGATGAAATTGTGAGTCTATAAAGTGAGGCCTATAATAGATTTTGCTTTCTTTTCCCTTCTCAACCATTGAGCTAATTGTTTTGAATCTTGGGGTGCTGGTTCTTGTCCTTTTACTAAACTCCACAAATGGTTATGACTTTAACCTTCCAGATATAAAAATTTGACCTGTTAAATTTCTCACCACTATTTGCTCCATATTTAAAAAAAAAATAATACTTACTACAAAAGTTATTACCTCATGCACTGGCTCCAGTGCTTAAGGCTAGACTTGTAATAAATCTGGCGACTAACTCTACTTCTCCACAATTCAAATTCATCGCTCCATCAGAACTAATTGAATAAATTAATGTAATACAGACTCCTTGTAGTACTTACAGATGTGCCAATAAACATGACTTGACTGGTTGTTGCCTTATAAGAATGTGACACGGGTGAGCCTATAAATGTTGGCTCAGCTCAGAGTAATGGGACATAGAGCATGTATGGACGAAACATCTGTTGAAATGTGCATTTTTGATACAAATGATGATCACACTGGTGACGCTAACATTTAGTCAGTTGAGTTGCCCACGTCGTGTCTGTTCATTTCCACGCACAATCAACAAAAAATATGAGAATGTTATACACGCAACCTAGAAATTCTGGAGTGGAGCAGCGAGAAATTGGTTGTCAAGCGAACAACGTTTCCTCATTTCTGCGGGGGAGAGAGTGTCGCAGAGGCTTCCATCACATTGCAAAGAATGTAGATACTTGGTGTGAAGGGCGTTCTTATTGCAGGCCAAACTCGATGGTAGTCGGATTTGTTGGATTGCCCAAGGAAGTTATCGACTTTGAGCACATGATATTTAAGTGTGTTTCCTTTCACAGGATCTTCGTGATATTAAATAAATTGGAGAGCCGAGGAGCTGTTGGCGTCGACATTCAAATTCATGAAAGGTCGGGATCTCTCTCATCTATAAGGCCTACTAAATCAAACTTCAGTGCAAGATCAAATTCAAATCCAATCCTCTCATTCTCCCCTGGTTTTTTAGTAAACCCAAAGCTACCGGCTCTGATACCAAGTAGAAACATTGAGACATGCACACACAAAGGAATAATTCAATTACACATTACAAATCAAATCGTATACATCACATATTTATCACTACAAATCAAACGTATACATCATCAAACGTATACATCACATATTTATAGTGCTGGTGAGATCCAACCAATTCTAAATATAAATAGGGAATTTGAAATATTCTCTCAACATCCACCTACAAATCTGCAATCAATTCTAAATTGAGCATGAAAAATTTATCTTCCAAGTGAAAAGGATAAGCTCTGGTTGTTGTTCAAAATCATTAACATGAACAAAAGCAGAAGCCCTGTGTGAATGTTCATAAGCGTTATGATCACCGTCCCTCTCACAAGGAATTCCACTCGTTCACTCTTTTTGAAAGATGTGGTTCGATTTTAGAGTGTTGGTGAAACTATCTATAAGCATTTGTAACTTTGCATTGGGAATTTGGAAGATGACAATATCAGAGTAAATTCTGAACGATAATGTAACATAATACATTGAATTATGAGAGGTAGCGGTTAGAACAGAGAAAGATTTGCAATGAATTGTCAATGATAAATTGAACAACGAAAATTAATTCTAAATATAACGAATACGTATCGGACGAGTTTCATGCACACCACAAGTTTTTGTGTCCTAATTCTCCATAAATAAAAAACATTCCTCATGTGAACTTCTTATATATGCTCTCATGCATGCTAAACCAATGATATGACAATTGACTTTTTCATGTCCTCCTAATTCTCCATAAATAAAAACATTCCCCATGTGAACTTCTTACATATGCTCTCATGCATGCTAAAAAAGATCTAAACATTTCACGTACTTTTGTGTCCTAATTCTCCATAAATAAAAAACATTCCTCATGTGAACTTCTTATATATGCTCTCATGCATGCTAAACCAATGATATGACAATTGATTTTTCATGTCCTCCTAATTCTCCATAAATAAAAACATTCCTCATGTGAACTTCTTACATATGCTCTCATGCATCTTAAAAAGCATCTTAACATTTCACTTACAACACATACATGTGTCAGAATGTTAGGGCATAGACATAGTTATCTTATTGAACCTTGAAGCTCATTCGAAAGTACAGTATGATGTGTAAATCTGTTTGTCTGCTATTAAAATTGAATTAAAAAAATCTGCACGTGAAAAAATTAGATCTATACTAGTTGTAACCTTATTCAGCATGATAAAATAAATAAATAATAATAAAACATAAAAAATAGCTCAAAACTCGGAGATTCTCTCCAAAATCAACAGAACAGTCTAAATAATCGTAACCATACTGACTGTCATCAAACAAATAATCAATGCACTGGAAAAATTATATATTTCCTGCTTCGAGCGAAGGAAAATAGCCCTGGATTGAAAGAGTATGTCTCAGTCCATACACATTGAAAAAGAAAGAGTAGTAAGAGTAATCGTAACCACACTTGCTATCATCAAAATAAATAATCAAATCACGAGAAAAACTATATATATACTGCTCCGCCTGAATGTGGTCATGCATTTTCACAACAAGAACGAATCTTCATTAAATGTCAACAAGAACGAATCTTCATTAAATGTTGTCCAAAAATTGTTTTATTTGACTAATAACATGTAACGTATGTTCCATTTTTGCTTTTGATATTTGAATGAATAACATTAGAGAAATGGATTTAAGAATATCATGTGTGTCTAAAAGAAAGTAATCTGAGATTCCATCATGTCGTCAACTCCAATAAGCAACAAATGTTGATTGAACAAGATACAATTTCTTTATTGTCTGAACATTCAGAACTCAATATATTTTCTGAATGTTTAGAAAACAATACCTTCCATGGTATACACAATCCAATCGAATAGATTAAGGTTTACTAAAGTTTTTCAATTTTCAATTTTAATTTTTATTATGATTTTACAGATGCTTAGCTTTACAAATAACACATAAGTATTGTGATTTCCTTACACATGGAAAATAATTATGGTGTCTCGCCTCCATATCTTTATCATCTTATTATCCAACCCGTTGATATGGAGATTCTTAACGGTGGCCAGACATAGAAATTCATAGCAATTCCGCACAACGATCTTTAAAATAATTATACGAGGAAGGTTCTAGGTTCTTTCATTGTACAAAGAGAAAACGCAGAAGTGTGGGAGTGTGCAGAGGATTCACAATTCTCCACTCTTTTACACTGGGTAAAAACATCACTTCTCATTTTTACTAAACCATCTAACAAATCTTCGAGAGCATCACTTTTTCCCATGGTTTTTTTTATTAATATTAGTGAAGTAATGTAATCACAAAACTTGTTGGAGAATCTAATTCCAGTCACAGTCATTTAGTCTAGTTTAGTTCAGTTTCAATGTAATAATTTATGGTTGATATTCGCAATGTGTAATCTTATTTAACTGATATTGAAAAGAGTAACTCTATCCTACACAAATTTTATATTTATCATGGTATCAAAACTAGTTTTCATAATACTAGGCAACAGAAAATGACCTACCGTTCCGAACAAAAAGGCCCCGAATTTATTGAAAAAATGTTTTTTTTGAGTACCCAACGCACCCCTGCTCTCAGAGCAAGCGCGTTGACCACAAAAAACTTTCACCGCATCAACGCAGGCCATCTCTATCGTGAAGTGCGTTGAAGACTCAACGATCTTGGGAAGTGCATTGGGCAGAGTTAACAGTCTCATAAAGTCCACTGGGCGGTTAAGGTTTGCGAGTTTGAGCCAACATTTTTTTGAAGGCACGAGGTTAACTCCGTGACGCTGAAGTTGCTTCACACGAGCTTTGTCAACAAGTTCCTTCCAACTTTATAAAAGAAAATATGGGTCCATCTTATCTACATCTTGAAGAACAGGAGTGACATCCATGAAGTCGTTTGAAGGTCAAATGGAGGAGCCTCCACGATTTTTTATGTTATTTTTAATGAGTAAAGGTTCACGTTATTTTTTATATCCACGCTATTTTGATATCCTCAAATTCTTTTAACAGGGATTTTTATTTTTATTTTTTATTTTATATTAAACCTATTTTTAATAGGAGAATTTTTTAAAAGAGATTTTAAGGAATTATGAAAAAAGGTTTTTTTGGTTATATTTTTTTTGGTTTTAATGAAGAAGCATATTTTATTGAAAAAAGATTGTGTAATTTTTTTGTTCATATGGAACATTCTATGTGATGACACTGGTGGCTCAATATATTATAGAATTTAGGAATATGCAACAAATATAAAATATGGGAGGACTTGCTTGTTAGTATTAGCAAAAATGCGGAAAAAACTAAACACTATATATGCATTGAAGATGGTCAAGTCATTGCTAAGATAAATCATTTCTATCACCGTAAATTTAGGGAAGTTATAGAGATTGAAAAGAGGCCGAAAATTTAGAGAGGATGACTAGAAAATTAGTTGCTATTTATTCTTAAGTTTTTATTTTATTATATAATTTCTTATTTTTATTATTTTTATGTATTTTATCTTGACTTCTATAATGATTAATTATTTCTTCATTATTATTTATATTTATTTAGTTTAATTATTATTTTTATTATTTTTAGGTTGAGGAATTATTATTTTTATTTATTTTTAAGTTTTTAGAATTAATTGTTTTGATTATCTAAGTTTTACCCAATATTATTTTTTATTTTATTATATTAATTATATTAATTGTTTTTTTTTTTTGGTTATTTAGGTTGATCTAAATATTATTTTTATTTTTATTTTTTAGATATTCATTTTATTAACAATTTCATTTCGATTTTTTTTTATTTTTTAATTTTTTTTATTTAATTAATTTTAATTAATTTATTTCCCTTGGGAAAATCGTAATTTTATTCATAAGACAAAATTACAAGTTCTAGATTCTAAAAAGCATATGCGTATGGTTTGTTTATGTTTTCATAGAAAAACAAAAAAAAAATAAAAAATAAAACTATTTTTTTCTCTCTTTCTTTTTTTCCACCTTTCACCAACCTTCAGTCTTAGGAGAGGCAGTTACAATAGATTGTTGCATTGTCTTTATGGGAGAGTCTTTTTCGAGTTAGATCCTTCTGATCCATGAGTTCGCTTGTTGCCAAATATTTCTATTCCTGTTAGTTGGAATTCTTGTTGCTGCAAAGGGTTGCTGAAATCTTTCTCCTCCTTGTGTGTGTTGTTTTGGACCTTTTGAACAACCATTTCTGCTTTATATTCTGTTGTTTCTGCTTTTTCTGCTTCTTCATCCAAGGGGGTTGTGTATTTCCATTCTTTTGGATTTTTCTGTTGCTTTTTGTTCTATTTGGTTGTTTTGCTTGTGGACATGCACTATGGAGGTGGCCTGTTTGTAGGCATCCCCGGCATCGAAAAGTTGTATTTTCGTAATCTAAAGGTTGTGTCCACTGTGTATTGTTGAAATTTAATGTAATGATGTCTGGTAGCCCCTGGCTAAAATCTACTTCAACGCAAATCCTGGCAAAAGTAAATATTCCCCTTGTAAGTTTGTCCCGTCAATCTTGAGAAACTTTCCCAAGGAGTTCCCTATGGCTATTAGAACATTATGATGCTAGAAGTGTAATGGAAGGTTGTGCAACCTGACCCAAACTGGCATCTTTGTTACCACCGTTATATTGGCATTCAATTCTAGAAACCAAGGGGTCATGAAGAGTCCTACATTGCCCTAGAACCATGGACCCTTATTAAGGACGTGCTCCCTTTCTTATATTGTTCTGAATTTGACTATAAAAAACCCCTTGGGGCATAAGTATATTTCACAATCTAGTGACCATTTAGCATATATCCACTGGTGCAGAACATCAGATTTTGGCTAGAAACCATTAAATCTGCATATAACTGCTTTGGAATAGAGGTCTGTATACAAATTCTTTACCTTAGGCATTGAGATGGTAAGAGTAGGAGTCTCAGATTTTTGTTCCACGATGTAGGGCCCTGGTAGCTCAGGTATTGTTGCTGGTTTGGTTTGTGCTTTTTCCTTACCTTTAACTGCATCTTTAAAAGATCTAGTGCTCTTTGAGCTAATTCCAGAGCATCCGCCCCTCAGACGTAGGTTGATTATGATGATCGAGTTTGTGGCAATGCCATAGTCCTGAAGTGTGTGGTTATCCTGTACACTATGTCCTGAGTAGATCAGATTTTGTCTACATGTTGGTATACTGAGGTGAGTCTGGAGTAGATACCTTAAGTCTTGGATCCTCTTCCCCTTCCAAATCCTCTAGAAAACATGCCTGCCTTCTAGTGTTTTGATGAAAATTTGTATCAAGTCTGCTTCAGTAATGTGTAGGTTTCTCTGTGTATGGACTCGATCTGTTGCCAATGCTCCTAACTATGATGACACTGTACATATCAGTGCTCTTTCTGGTTTGTGCTTCGCCAGATCTGGGCTATCTGTTGGATCTATGCTTATTAGTGCTCTATCTGATTCTTGCTTTGGCATATCTGCGCTGGTGTGCCTGACGTTGCCCTTTGTTAGATGCCCACCTGCGAATTCCAAGAGACCTCCCAGATAGGGCTCTGCCCATCCTAGTGCTATGTCTATGTAGATCTTGTCAACAGTGAGATATTGTTCATGGTTTGGCAACCAATATGGCTTTCTGTCATGCATGATTGTTGCCGTATCAGTAACGATAAGGGGCTACTGGGGCATACAGGTGATAGTTCTGAATACAGAGCATCTAGACGGATACCCTCAACACACATCGATGCTGCCCAGTCCACCAAAAGGGATTTTCCTTTTCCCTTTGTCTTAGAGCCGGTGTGCCGATATAGAATAGGGAGAAAACAATTGTGTTTGATCGGATCTGGCTAGTACATGGGTCGATCTACTTTCTGGCTGCCCATATTGGAAAACCCCAGTTCTAATCTATAAAAATTTCCTCGTTTCAGAAAGGGAGAGGCCACCCATGTCCATTATGGAAGTTGATCTGCCTTTGGGCATTTGTGCTCTGGTTCATGATGCAACCAGCTGATTTCTTACTTTGCTGAGTTGTCATGCATCTCTTTCAGCATCCTGCGAACTCCATTGATTCCGAGATCCGTGGTCGGTAGAGCAACATCGACATTAAAAACATTCTCGAGAGCCCTATCGATACTCAGATCTCCTGCTTTTTGTGTCGCTGTGCCGTCTCCGTGGAGAAAACACAAACCCAAAATCCATCTAAGAAAGGCCCATGGGTGCTTTCTTCTGGAACAATGCTAACACAATACAAACGATCAGTTGAAGAACTAGATCGTCCGCCTCTCTTACTCTCTTTTGGGGGTTCGATGAAGCCGTTTGTTTGTTTCCAAGGAGAAACCTGTAGGAGCTAGCCTATCCCTGTCGTCAAGGTATACAGGGCCGGACTTTCGCCATAGGCAAGATTTCCGAGGGTTGTAGTGTCAAGATCGACCAGTGTGTCGGCACCCAACTCAGCTTCAGAGAGCTGAAAAATCCTAGCTTTGCATGCCATAACTCCACCTCAATCGTGTTGGCGTCGTATCACTTATGTCTACTGTAAGACAATTATTTTTCTTAATTCAATATTAACAACTATATTCTAACAATTATTTCTTTATATTAAAATATTATTTATTTAGTCAAATCTAACTGTTTTCTTTATATGAAATTATTATTTTGTAGTAAAAACTAACCATTATATTGTAACGGCTAAATTCTTTTCTCTTCATCTATTTAACTTGATGCCAAGATCTTGTTCTTCATTTTGTCTTGACGATGAACGAAAGTGGATGGTTCAAAACGCGTTGACAAAACTCTAATGATGTGATTTTTACCGAAAGTGTTCTTACTTTTCATAATATGGATCACAAAAGCCTAAGTACAATTACTACAACCCTACACGGAAAGGTCGTTGCGATAAAGGATATTTTCATTAAGCTTACAAAAGGAGATTAAAAAAAAGGCATAGTTCCAATCAGCTCTAGGCATTGTGATATTTTTTTGAAAGTGTCGCCTTAGTAAAGAATGTTTGGAAGCAAGGTCTTTGTAGAGCATTTCTAGACTCGTTTGTTAGTGGAAGTCAACAACAATGACGCTTTTATTGTAATTAGTTGTGATGTCTACAATTATTTTGCCTGTTGAGTCGTTGTGAGCCAATACTCAACAAATAGGAAACTCCAAGAGGCTAAGAAAGTCAAAGTGACACCAGAAGATGTATGAGATTTTTTTTTATGATGAGAAGCAACATCTAGAATGAATGAAGCAAAGACAACCAAAGAGGTCTGGGATACCCTTAAGAGGAGTTTTCGTGTAAGGGGGAGTAATCCAGTTGAAGATGAAGAATTTGGTGAATCCCACTGTGCTTAGCCATAAGTGGATGACGAGTGAAGAATTTGCAGAAGAAGTAGAGAATGAGCACATAGATGCTCGTGAATCCCACTATGCACAACTGTAAGTGGATGAAAATTTGGTGATTCCAGCAACAGATCTTGTTGATGACAACTTGGTGATTCCAACAACAGAGCTTGCTAATGACAATTTGGTGAATCCAGCAATATAGCTTGTTGATGGTAGTGAAGCTATTATTGGAGCAACCAATGTTATGGTTAATCCAAAAATTTAATTTGCTAATGTTAAATTTGATGAAGACGTGTTACCTCATGATGTATGGTTGCGGATGATGCAACAAAAACATGATATCGACATGATGCTATTTTGTGAGAAAATCCCACTTGAATTTTAAAGCCAAGTGGAAGACGACTTGTATGCAGAAGTACAGGTTAGTAAAGAAGTGGAAGAGACAAAGAAAGAGACAGAGGCAAAGCCAAAGAAGGAAGCCCACAAAGAGAAAATAGAGACAGAAGCAGAGGCAAAGAAAGAGGCGCAACAGGAGAAAGCTCTTATTGTGGCGCAGAAGGAACAAAACCAATGTGGTTTTGCAGATATTTTTACACTTACCATTGATTTCCAATGTTCAGGCAAATAGGATGATTACGAACAAGAGTTAAATTCCCTTGAGGCATGGCTTGCAACGCCATGTCTAGATGAGGTTTACATAGAAGTTGTAGAAATAGATGTTGAAGACAACATGCGTGATGAACACATCAATGATTTTTTCAGGTATTGGAGTTTTGAAGAGGGAAAGTTTTATTCCCATCTTATGTTGCAATAGATTGATGATGAAAAGCGCACCACATAAGATAATATGTGGCAACAACCCACATACGAGCCATTTTTTGAAGAATTCCATGACATACCTAGAAAACCTAGAACAATGGAAGACCTGCACCAACAAATGATGAAACTGAGGTTTGAAGGATACTACAAGAAGAAAATGTTGAAACAATTTAGAGGATACATAATCTAGAAGAAAAGAAGAAGAAAAATAAATGTAGTTGAAGTCAATTTTCAAGATTGTAAGCCTAGCTGAGACATAGACCAACAAACATCTTAATTGAATTTTTATGTGGTTGTAATTATGGGGGAGTGTTGGAGAATCTAATTCAAACCACCTGCTAGGTGTCAAAATTGTCCATCCAAGTGTCATAATTTAGTTTCAGTTAGTCCAGTTTAGTTCAGTCCCATTGTAGTCATTTATTGTTGATGTCCCCAATGTAATCTTATTTAACTGATTCATAATATTGAGAAGAGTAACTCTCTGCTCCATAATTTTCATATTTTGTCAAAATTTAAATAAAATGGAGTTGTACATGTTGATCTAATGGTAATGACCACCAAAATTGCAAGGGAGGGAAGATATTTTACATATGGGGAAGCTTTAAACAGAAAAAGTTTAGCTGAGCTATAATTGTATACGAGAACCATGGATTTCTCAAACATGATTCCTTCAATTGAACTAGAATTTTGTAATTTAATATGGATGATTTGATCCCACTCATTCACTTTGTAAATAAACCACATAGCATATGGGAGAGGACTAAGTTTCACGAGTATATGTGGATGGAAAGACAATATGTCTGTGTAGAGCATAAATTCATATATTATCGAGACCATCAAAGGAAAATACTCATAAGTAATATGTTCAAAGCATAACCATAATTGTGTATGCTAGTATACACGACTAGCATTAAAAAAAATACATGTATTAATCAGGATGCCATACACAAGATGCTGAAATTCATCTCCAATATAGATGAGTTAAAAACCCATTCAAAAAACAAGCCACATGATTTATAGGAATGTTGTCCACCAATAGTGGTTGAATACTTGCATTCACTATTGACAAAGAATAGGTAAAAAGTGTGATCCTTCACAACATGTATATCCACATATACCATGAAGGATCATTTATGAAGGTAAGTACAAATAGGTTCCCTTGTGCGACAACATTTACTAGACCCATGATGTCACTCATTAGGGGAATTTTGAGGTCTAAAATGGGCTCTTAAGGAAATTATAAAATATTAGTGGAAATAATAAAATAAGATTAGATTACTAATCAAATTTTAGAGGAAGTTATTATATTATCTATATATCTATAATATTATATATATATATAATATATATATAGTATATATATATATATATCTATATATATATATATATTATATATATATATTCCAGCTTATCTCCCTTGGTTTTACTCAATTTTAAACAACAACACTCGTGTATGCAAATTTTGATTCCTCATCCGAAGGAGTACCCATTTTGCATACTTTTTATCGACCCCACTACACAGAAAATGATAAATACATGAAAAAGGTGATTGTAATCATGTTTTTTCATGTATTTCTCATTTTTCATGTAGCAGAGTACTTCAAAAGTATGCAATATGGGTACTCCTTGGATGATGAATTAAATTTTACATCCAACGAGTACTCCCCCTCAAAATTTGAGTAAAACCTTGGGGAGATAAGTTGAAAATACGAGTTGAAAAAATGGTTTTATTATTTTATTATTTTTT
>APFE031453846.1:263153-275876 GCA_000404065.3 Pinus taeda
TTTAACTTTTTACTCCAAAAATGGTGAATCAGCCCCCATGGTTGACATCATCATCTTGAATCCTATTGGTTCTTATAAATTTTATTTTGGTTGTACATTTTTCTTAGGAGGCCCAATTTAGACCTCAAAATTCCCCTAATGGTGAATTAACTTTAAAGGTCTATCTACCTTCCAGCTGTAGGACCAATGATACTCCGATGATTATGGAATAAGAATAAGGGATAGTCGGTACACAACCTTCTCACAATGGAATTCAATCTAATCAAATATGATATGTGCTTTACTAGCTAAGCACGATTATCAAAAAAATTAATTACTAAAAATTGGAAGTGAAGTTTTATTAAGTGATATTTAATCTACAAAGGTATAATGATTTCGAGTAGTGAAGTGTGTAATACAACAACATTGATATTAGAAAGAATCGCCATCACCATTGCATTATTCCATATAAAATGTACCACCATGATCGATCATCCTTGTAAAATAATTGGACAATGGTCATAGTTTCCAGTCGTCATTGAGAGTTGTTGGCATCCTTAAGAGGCTATCAAATAACTTGTACAAGAAAGTGTTGCAAAGGTGCAAGAGTGTGGAAAAATGACCATTCTCTGCACTCCTGTACTATTAAAGAACAAGGCATCGACCTCTAGACCATAATCAATGCAATTGCTTCTCTGAAAGGTAAGAAAGAATGCTTATATGCTAGAAATTGACAAACCATCAAATTTGACAAACTCCTAAAAAGGAGAAATGTTGTAGAGAGTAGAATACACAACATTTCCAACAAGGGAGCTAACTATCGGTCCAACATTAAAGGACAACATTGGTTCTAACACAAGTGATAACATCATTTCCAATATGGACAACAATGCCAACAACACATTATTAATTAAGGAAATGATCTGCATATCAAGCATTGGAGACAACAACGATTCTAACACAGGTAACAAGATCATTTCCAAGTTAGAAAACTTTGACAACAACATGTTATTGTTTAGAGAGATGATCAACATATCTAGAATTAAAGGCAACATTGCCCTGAACTCAACACACAATATAGCTCTCTTAAGCAATGTAATTAGGAGTGTTGTAAATAGCAGAGTGACAACTACACACCAGTTGAAAACAACAATAATGATAACATCACTAATAGGATGAGCACCACCTTTTCGAGTGATTGTAGTGAACTTACTCGTGCAAAGGTAGAGAATAAAAAAAAAACAACATTGTTCGATTAAAACAACAACAACATTATAGTAAAAATCATTATAATGATAATTTTCGAGATAAAAAGATCTCCCACCCTTTTAGTGATATGTTGGACATCATTGATCAAGGGTGGGAGTGTGGAGAAATCACCATTCTCCGCACTCCCACATTATTGAAGAACAAGGGTACAACTACATAATTATAATCAAAATGATTATAATGATAATTGTTCAGATAAAAATATCTCCTACTCTCATAATGTCATTACGTTGGACATCAATCATGTTGCCAAAATATGAGTAGGCAGTGTTAAAATGGAACAAGGTTTTATTTTGGTTGTTGTATACAAAGTGCAAAGAGATTTCATTGTGCAGATTTTTCTCTACACCTACACACTCTACACAATGAGAAAGATTACGTAACAGATATAGAGTAATATTAATTATTGAAGTCATAGTTACCAAGTTCAAATTCGAATTCAGATTCGATTCGACACAGAAAAAAAAAAAATCGACTATCTAAAATTCAGTGGAGGTGAATGAGATGGAAGGGGGAGAAATAACTCTTTCTACATGAACAAGAAAGGAATGACATGTATCAAACCCTTATAGTTCTTAATTGGTCAATCAATAAATAATAGTTAATGAGATTGTTTCCCAATGATACAATTAAACACTTAAATATTATTCAAAGTAATGCTTTAAAATATATTAAAATAATTTTCATAAATGTATTAAAATTTTAAAAGGAGAAAAATCCTTTAAAAATGATAAAATAATTTCCACAAAATTCTCCTTAGTATGAAGATGACCTTTCAAATATTTCACTTGGAAATTAAAATTTTAAGTACCAAGCTATTCTATTTCATTTTTGCATTATGTTTTACAATTTTTTTTATATTAAAACACACCTGGTCCCTTTTTATCTTTCACTTCATTGTGAGGATAACTTCTTTTCTAAACTCATTTATTCTTTATTTTCTTCCTTATTGCATGACTTCATATGTTGGTTATGGCTGGAGATTATGTTTGGACCAATGGATATCCTTAAATGCCTGCAAATGCCTACCTAAAAAAATAATCAAAGACCACAACAATGGTTTATTTTATTACATTTTTCATTTCCTCTCAAACAGAGGGGGAATTTCATCGGTCATTCAGACTTGCAGTTTTCAAATAACCAGATGTCGGATGAATCTATGAGTAGTGGATAGTCTTCTTCATCTTGAAATTGGAGATAGGTTGGTTTTCTGCCGAAAGAACCATTAAAGTCGTCGGAAGTCACAGTGAAAGGCATGAGCATTCCCAGAAACTGTTTTCCAAGTAGTGCATCATAAGCACAAACTTTGAGCAAGAGAAAGGTGGAAAGGAATGCTTCTGTACCATATGGATTAACTTTGATATTGGCTATTAGACCCTTCTAGCATCGCAATCCCAATCACGGAGGTCTTGGTCACGAACTGGAACAGGCTTTGGGAGGATAATTGGTCATGAAAATTACAAGTTACAAAATTTTTTAACAAATTTATTCAGCGACCGTAATAAATTGAATTTTAGCGTATTATTTACTGAATCAAGACGAACTGCTAAATTTCCGAATTCTTTAGCCAAATTCGAAGGAATTCGGTAACTATAATTGAAATTTGAAAATTGAATCGTAGAATTTTACCATTCTAGATGGACTAAACATTAGTCGTTTTTGAAATGGAACATTGCAATTATAATTTACATTGTCAGTGCCATTTTGAGTATCCATTCATGAACATGTGATTTAATGTGAATTCCATAGCCACTACATCCTTAATCTGGGTCACCTACCTGCACAAGCATTTAACCTAGCCTGCTTTCTACATCTGTCGTGATTGTTGTGTTATAAGAAATCAAATTACAATTCTTAAAAAAAATGTAATTCATTGAATACAAGCTTTCATTGTGTGAAGTTTATAATGAAAAATTTCACATCCTTTGCTCCTGTTCAATGCCTCTCTTCTTCCACCCCCTTGATTACCTAAGAGACCTAGTGTGCAGGGGAGTTTTTTTATTTTTTCTTGCTCCACAACAGTGGTGTAAGGAATAAAAGTGTCAGAGCATTCACCAAGTTAATAGCTATTCATAAAATTAACTTTTTCTTTTTATTTTAAAATGATTTGTCAAGAATTAATAAACATGGAAAATAAATGGCCCCCCACCAAAAAAATTATGTCATATCAAGATTCACTCAACCAATAAAAAATTAGAAATAAAATTTCAAAAAAAAATGTTTTTAAATTTATAGAAAATTAAAAATATTCAACATTTTCTCGAAACTTTATTTAAAATCACAAAAAAAATCAACTTTATTGAAATTCACAAAGAAATCGAGAAAATAATAAAAATTCAATGAACTTTAACAACAATACAAATGCTATAATGCTTCGCAAAGCAAAAACTAACCAGAATTAATAATTATATGACGTTCACTTAACCTTTTATTTTAAATTTCATAGTTCCCATATTTTATAGTTTTATTTCAAAAAATCATTTTATAAAACGTAAGTGATATTTATAATAATTATTAATATAATTGAATTTTTTTACAATGATATTAATTAACCAATTCCTTTTTATACTCTTATGAGGCTATAACTTCATCTTAGTGGAGTTATGCATCTTCGGGACTTTTTATATATAATGGTCGGAAATTTATGTTCTTAATAAATACAAAGAAATGAAGTTATATATATATATATATATATATATATATATATTATATATATATATATATATAAATATATATATATATATATATATATACTTTTTTTTTTAATAAGAAAACAAATTTTTAATAACACAATATTTCATACATATAATGTTTATGAAATTTATGTAAATAAAGTTATTTTAGTGTTTTTTAAGGGGATAGTTTTCCTAAAGCTAAAAAATGAGTGTACAACCTATTATATGGTAAATGTTCCAAGTTGTCTTATAAGTGGTATGTTTAAAAAAAATATTTGAAAGGCTAAGTACACCAAAAAAAAAACATAAAGTTTAAGAAAATATAAAAAGATTAGTTGCTTCTTCGTGGTTAATGTTTGAAAGGGGAGAGTTTAATTTCTTGATTTCGTGGTTAATGTTCGAAAGAGGAGAGTTTAATTTCTTGATTTCTTTTGGTTATTTCAACTAGTGAATTTTTTCATCTTCCTTGAGTTCAATCTAAACCAAATTGTTTAATACCGTGTTGTTTAAGGTTGTAGATAAATTTTATTTTATTTTTTTATTTTTATTTTTTATTTTATTAATTTAATTAAAAATTTTAATTTAATTTAATTTTTTATTTTATTTGTTATTTATTTTTTTTATTATTATTTATTATATTTTTTATTATTTATTTATTATTATTATTTTTATTTTTTTTCTTTCAATACGAGAAAAGTTTGATTGTATTATATAAACGATATAAAAACAACATATTACATCTAGATATAGCCGGATAAAGAGATATAACCAACCCTGTACAGAATGGTAGGGGAAGGTAAGCAAGTCCTGATATAATGTATGGCCAAAAATCCCCTATAGCAGGCGAAAATATAGAAAGATATGTGCTTCAAAGGAAGCAATCAACCCGAAGGATAAACAGATAGTGTTTAGCGAATCCAGAAAAATCCAGAATTCCAAAAAGGTTCATTTCCACCACTAGAAAAGGAAAATGTGAAATATGCTAAAAATCAGAATCTTGGAAAGACATACCTGGGAATTTTGCATGAAAAAGAGGTTATGTACCAGGGAGAGAGAATTCCTGAATGAAAAAGGTTTCCGCTTCAATTTTTACATCCATATTCCAACAACCCTTTTGAGAAATGAGACCTTTCTTTGATAATATATCAGCTTGGGAATTTTGAGCTCTGTTGATATGCTGAATAGTGTAGTCATCCTTCCTCACCCAGAGAGACATGATTCTATTCAACCAACTAGATAGATGCTACATTTTAATATGATTCTTCCCTGTGACATGGTCAATTATTATTTTGGAATCTCTGCAAATCTAAAGGGATTGAATATTTAGAAAGAAACTAAAAGTAAGAAGTCCTGCCAGTGCCATTGCCTCTGCTTTGTTATTGGTTCCCTTCTCCCCATTCCAGAAGATTTGAAATCACTGATCTCTTTCCATAACAATAAGGACCCCACATCCACATATGTCATTTTGTGTTGCCCCATCAAAATATTCTCTTGGGAAAACTATAGATCAGATGATTCCTCTATTTGATTTGCCTTACTATACTGAGATATTTTGGCTGGGATAGTGTTATAGAGAGATATAATGTTTTCAAAAACAACCACGAAACCCTCCTTTCTGTCTTGAAATAAAATATTATTCCTCCATTTCCATATGCACCAGAGAACTAGTTGAATGGTTGGCCTCCATGATTCTTTTTGACAACTCCTTATGGAGGCCTAGAGCGAATTTTTTCATAGCATTTTGCATTCTATTTTTAGTATTTCAACCCTTAGCTTTTTGTATACTAGTAAGCTCATAGTAGTTTCATGTTGGGATACAGAATGATGCTTATCCTCATAAAGGTTGGAAGTCATAGAGAATAGTGAGCTCATGTTGGATTGAATGAAATCCTAATGCCTTCATAAAATTCTTCAAAATTCCAAAATATCTATATTCTCCATGTTTGGTGACCCTATAAAATGAACCTAGACAATGATATTTGAATTTGCATGGAAAAAGTTGACAAATGAAACAAAGGAGGCATATCTAGGCCCCCTTATTTAGCCACACAATCCTAGAAAGTATAAAAAGGTAAAAACCCAAATGTTCCTCATCAAAATCCCCATCAAGCACAATCCCAAAAATGATCCCTAGGGGTGAAAACTGTTGAAAATATTAAGAGTGGGGTGAATCATGGTTGGCCCTTGCTTTGACATCAGTGGCAACATTTCAACAATCTCCCCCTTTTTCATTGATGACAACATACTCTATAACAACTCCCCTTCCGATGATGCCCCTTTGTCTTTTTCTACTCCTTTGACATCAATGGAAAAGGATGAAATCTACTCCCCTTGCCTTTTCTCTAGTCATGCTCTACAAGGGTTGAATCAATATGAAAGTTTGAATGCTCTGAATTTGTCATGCCTTTTGCAAAAACTTTGTGACTCACCTTTAGTACCTATGTCTAAATGATCTTGGGCATTGACATGGGTGAAAGGAGCCTCCATAGTATTTAAAAGCATGGGGGAATCCTTACGGAAGTTTTCATCTAGGTGACTGTTCCTATTTTGGGATTTGTTGTATCTTGAAATAAGTATTTACTAATACTATGGTTTAAAGAATATGCTTTTTGAAAAATTCCATTCTCTTCATAATTGACAAGTAAGGCCACAAAGTTAGAATATGCAAACTCATCAACAAAGTTGGAACTTGACAAAATAACTGAAATTGGATAAGATTAGGGAATAATACCATGATCAATTAGGCCCTAGTTGAAACACTGTGCAACATCGCATTGCGACACACCCATATCAATGTTAGCCATCAAGGGAAATGAATGATGAGACAAGTCATCTGCTAAAATTCCCTGCTTGTCCAAAGGTATAAATAGATGCCTCAACTTTATTACAAGATCCCCATTTCACCCTACCATGTTTTAGATGTACTCAAAGGAATGCACTGATTGTTAAATTTTCTTAGGGCTATATTATTATTTTCTTTAGAAAATTGCATTTCTTCATTTTACATATTAAATTCACCCCACAACTCATAACATTATTTAGATTAACCACATCATTCAACAACATATGCAATTATATAGAAAGAACAATATCATCATCAATGCAAAAAAACACAAAGGAACAATAGAAGAAAATCATTCACACATAGAGACACCAAGATTGGCCAGAGTCAGGGGAAAACCCACTACGAAGAAAACCCTTTCAAATGCTTCTTCTTATTATATTGTCATTAAATGATTAATCAAAAGAGAGTACACTGGTTCATATCTTCAACCATAATCTTATCTAAAAAAATTGATTAAACTACATCCATGAGGATGATCCCAACAAGTCAACCAAACAAAAGACGATTCCATCAAAAGTACTGATCATATATCACTTTTCCATACTTTAGTCATTTGTGGTCAATTGTGACAATTGACAGAAACAAACCCTACTTTCCAACCATAGGCAAGACGTGATGTGTGTGCGGGCCAAACTACATGTGGTTGTAGCCTAAATTTCACCATGGCAAGCCTATGATTGAGGCTCAAAAACCCTAAAATATAAATGCGAACTTCAGACCTTGCAATTTCAACTTTGTGCAAACCAGTTCTTCATGAACCTGCCTGAAACTTGTGTGAGCTAAAACCAAAGGAGAGAATAGAATAAATCTTCATGATGATGTCCAAATGACGGTCACTTGACTTGTATTTATAGCCATCCACGAGTGTCCAATTTATATTTTGGGTCGACCTATCCTTTTGTGCGCATGTGGGGTTTAATACAAAAATAAACTTTCCCTTGTCCAAATTGAGTGCTTCAATAGTCAAAATTGGTCCTCTCAAAAAGAGGAATCTAGTCCCATGATTGGAATTTGTCACTGATCTGCCAAATGAACACTCCCTCTCTGCTAGGGAGAAATTCCAACTGCATCATGTAATCATCACAAGTATCATGTCATCAAATCATATCCTCTCTCAAGTATCTTGTCATCAAATGTCATCACTGCTCATCTTTGCTTATCCATGCTTATCTCTTAATTGTCTCTGATCATATGTTGAACATTCTCAAATCTAAAATATGAAGAATTTACATTGGAGGGGAGCCCAATCTACCACCCTTTATCCATCAGGGAGCCATTGCTACTACCTGGAATCATTGCCAGAGGGGAGCTCAATGCTATAACCCGGGAAAAACCGAAGATCACATCTCAAACTGAAACCATATCGGGGTGCTTAGTCTCAACCCGTAATCCAATGATAATGAGGAAGGTCCTATGGCACATTCTCACCTCATGTCATCTCATAGGGGAACAAACATCTTCCACCCTATGTCGAGCAATAGGAGTCATAACATAGAGGAGAAAACATCTTCCAACTTATGTCGAGCAAGAATATCTCATCCATCCTATTTCCCATTGATCTTCCCAACAATGACCCTCAAGATTCATGTGGTAGAACACCAACATCATAATCATCTTGGTTTGTACACCCTCTAAGCACTCTCTCAACCCATTGGCCATATGGGGAGCGGTATTCCCAACAAGCCAAGCTTGTGGGTATGATGCCAACTAGGGTGTACTCTACATAGACTAAGAAACGGGAGCAACATAATCGACCCTATGGGTAACAGATAGGGGTAATACCCTATTTTGTAGAGATTCCTCAACCCCATGACCCCTCCATCTCAATTCCACACCTTGGGAGCTTAGAGAAGGGGGGAAGAGTTGGATAATGTCCTTGATCAGCCCTGCTCTCTGTAGATCATAAACATATCATTGTGATCATATCTGGTACAAGCTTAAACAATTGACTGAATAGTTCAATCATAATGTGTCAATAGCCACATTATCATATTCACGTAGGACATCAAATCAAATATTATATTAGAACAAATATATATCACAAAAATGATACCTTATTCATCCTCCCTCTCATGAAGGCGGCAACCAAAAGCATAAGCTTGTTTCATACAATAGTACTGTCTCAATATATGAAAATATCTCAATCCCAGCTATATATGGGATTATCTACTAATTGGATCCCACTCTTTATTATCACAATGTGTCACTGTCACATCTAGAACCTGTTCAAAATAGCTTTCTAAAGAGTTTCTTCAACATCGTACTCAATCTCGGTCGCACTTAATGCTATGGAATTTTCATCCAAAATATCATAGAACATCTCATACTAAGGCAACACCCAAATGTGATCATCTCAGTAATAACAATCCCAAACAACATCATTATATTCATGCAGACATATATCATAGGACGAATATCTTAGACCAAAAATTGATTGTCCCATGCAAATATCTCGAGGTGTGCTTAGCGACAACCCAATCTATATGAAGTGGCTCAATCATGAATTGACTTAGATTGTTCTATGAAAACATACATATACATTGGGTTGCCACTAAGCACACCTCAAGATATTTGCATGTGAGGCAGGTTGAAGAAACTCTTTGGAAAGTTATTTTGAACAGGTTCTAGATGTGAAAGTGACACATTGCGATAATAAAGAGTGGGATCCAATTGGCAGAGAATCTCGTATATAGCTAGGACTGAGATATCCTCATATATTGAACAATGTTGTTGCACAAGAAAAACTTAGGCTTGTGGTTGCTGCCTCAGTGAGAGGGAGGATGAATAAGATATGAGCACAATGATATGTTTCTGATCTACAAAGAGCACTATATTGTTCTTTGATTTAGATAATTGCATTTCTTCATTTTCATATTAAATTCACTCCACAATGTCATAACATTATTCAGTTTTACCACATTATTCAACAACATATGAAATTATATAAAAAGAAAAATATCATCATCAATGCAGCAAAACATAAAGAAACAATAGAAGAAAAACATTCACACATAGAGACACCAGGATTGGTCGGAGACTAAGGAAAAACCCACTATGGGGAAAACCCTTTCAAATTCTTCTTCTTATTAGATTGTCATTGAATGATTCAAAAAAAGAGAGTACAATGATCCATATTTTCAACCATAATCCTATCCCAAAAAATCAACTAAACAACATCCATGAGGTGTGTTAGAGAATCTAGGGCAAAGTAGTGTTGTGATGATTATGTGTGACTTGATACCAATTTGTGAAGTCTTTTTAATTTTCTTATTAGGTTATACTTCTTCTTATTATTATTAGTGCATATGTGTGTGCTTCATCAAACTGCTACCAAAACAAAATAACAAGAACACAAAATTTGGCTCTTTGCCAGGGACAAACCCTTTCCACTCTTGAGAGGAAAACCCTTTCTAATATTTCTCATATTGAAGATTATTATTTGAACAACTTCCAAACCCTAGACCCTTGACTAGGATATCCTCCAAACATAAGTCAGATCCTTCCTTCTTCTGCACTGTCACTTTCGGCACATATTCCGGCACTTTGTCTTCCAGCACTTCATCTTCCAAGTAGAGTATTTTTCACCTTAGAGAGATGGACTCCTTCACTAGGCCTGTGAGCCTTTGGAGGCTTGATCTCTTATCCAAACAAAAGATTGTTTAGCTTGTTGTCATACCCCTGTTGTACCTCACACGTGTGGCTATTTCTAGCCCTAGAAACAATCCTCTTCTTCCTCGGCTTCCTTCATTTGTGAGGGTATTTCCTTCGCTCTAGAGGGAGGCCTTGTAGACCTTAAATTCCACCCCAAACAGTGATGATACTTGGACTATTCTTCTCTGATGCTATGGCCACAATTAAACCTTCATTCCTCTGCATGTGTGACTATTTAGACCCTATAGACAGTCCCCTATACCTTCGTTGTTCTTTATCCTTGCTTCGCTGCCCTAACAGACCCTTTACCTTGGCTTTTCTTCATCCTTCTTATCTCCTCTTACTTACAAGTTTCAAAGCTTGTATTGTACATTGAATGAGGAGTTGACAACCTCTATAAATAGAGGTATGTCCCTCCTCTTCCAGCCAACATGATTGTCCTTCAAGCCGACTTGACAGTTTGCTTCATAATTCATTTTATTCACTATTTTGATGCTTATAGACCACGGTGATGCTAGTAGAGGATTTGACCATGCTTGGAGGTGTTCCCTTGACATTGTATGATGTCATACATGATGTAACATGCCCTCAAAGGGTCTTATCATAATTACATTTTGACTTTGACTCTCTAGAAGCACTTCAAAATGTGCTTGACCTATTTTCAATGAGCAAGAATTTCATTGACAAATAATAGAAAATAATTTATCTTTACTTGAATGAATACAAATATCAAAATTACATTTATGAAGACCTAGCCTAGTTACATTTCCTTCAACAATCCCTCTTAACTAGGGAGGTATTCATACAATATTACAAGGTGTTTGGCAATTTTCAATCTTGAAGAATTCACATAAGAGAAACTGCATTTCAAATCCATCTGTTATAGCATCATATTCATTAGCGTTGTCATAGTGCAAGGCCTTTACTAACAACTCCATCTCATTAAGAGACCATGGACTACAATGTTGGTGATGCCAATGATTTATAGACACCTTCATCATTGTCTCTCAAGGTACATACCCCCCACCCGAGTGTTCTCCGAGTATGACCTTCTAGGACTATTCTTATCTCGGGTTCCCAGGCCTCAAAGAATATCAGTGCTCTTGCCTACTCTTGTCTTGGATTCCCTACACATCCTCAAAGAGTATCAAATGCCAATTGATTACCTAATCCTCCCATTCTTTCTTCCCAAGTGAAGACAAGAATGTTGTGTCTATCTTGTGTCTACATTTCCATTTATGGCCTTCATCTAGACTTACGGTTGTTAGTCATGGTCTAGTGCATGACCCATGAAATGGAAAACACAATTGTCACTCCTTTGTAATCAGGAGTGATACAAAAACTGTTATGAAACCAGCTCACAAAAAGATAGAAAAGAGAGATCAACGTCTTAGAATTCAGCCTCTTCGAGGGGGCAACCTCTTTTACATTACACAAATGAACAATTCTTGGATGATTCAAATGACAAAACCTCCTTTCTATATAAAGGAGTCTCAAGAGTCACAATATAACCTAGCCGACCTAACAATAATAATATAAAGCCACAAAAATAACAATAGAGGGATTCTATGGGGCATAATAATAAAAATATGGGGACAATAGGGGCACAACAATATTAATAAGGGATACAACTACAATAGTAATGGGGTAATCACTAGTATTATAGGGACTTAACATGCCCCTTTCCTCCAAAAAAGTGTTGTCCTCAATGCTTGAGTAGTTCTGGATGCTTCTGTATAAAATTCTCATCCTTCCATGTGGAATCTTTAGTGGATAAGTTGTTCCAGTTGATGAGATACTCCGAAAATGATCACTTTTGTAGCTATCGAGTTCTTGTTTCTGTGACTGCTTCTGATTCCAATATAATTTTTCCTTCCTCGGCAAGTTCTGGCAATATTGTTTGAACTGGGAGCTTCTCACCTATAACCTTCTTTGAACATGAAACATGGAAAACTGGGTGCACTCGAGATGCTGCAGGAAGCTTCAATTTCTATGCCATAGTAGGAATCTTTTGCAACACCTTGTATGGACCATAATACTTTGGTGATAATTTATTATCCTTCTTAGCTTGCTTGAGGGACATTTGTTTATATGTTTGTAGCTATAGGAATACCGAATCACCTACATCAAAACTTCTTTCGCTGCGATGTTGATCTGCCTATTATTTCATTCTATTCTGTGCCAACATGAGGTTATCCTTTAAGAGTTGGAGGACTTGTTGTTGATGTCGATGTGATGTTCCACTACTTGAACCTTAGAATTTTCTCTTAAATATGATGTGATGGATGGTGGCTGATATCCATA
>APFE031453846.1:281116-293069 GCA_000404065.3 Pinus taeda
TGGACATAGGGATATCTGTACGGCATGATGTTTGGAGGAACACTTCCTGGAATTAGATGAATAGCATGATCATGATCATGCACATGTGGGAGACCTTTAGAAGTCTCAAATACCTTGGAATGATTATCCAGGACTTTTTGGAGATCTGGAGAAATAGACGATTCCGATGTGGAAACATCTAGTGAACATAATTGTGCAATTACACCTCTTTGTTCCTTTTTCAGAAGCTTTGTCATACCATTAGAGCTGATTATCTTTCTCGGTTTCCCTGCAATACCCCTTAATTCAACTTCCTTTCCTTCCCCAGAAAATTTCATGAAGATTTCTTGAAAATTAAAAGCTAGTTTACCTAAGGATTGTAGCCATTGGACTCCTAGTACAACATCAACACCTCCCAATGGAATGGAAAGCATTGGGATAGTCAATACATATTCTCCCATGGATAGCTTGATATTATGGAACTTTCCAGAGCAATTTATTGTTCCTTCATTTGCAATCATCACTTGACACTTTGGTGCTGGATATAGGAAGCAATTCAATTCTTTTGCTACCTTACAATGAATAAAATTATGGGTGCTTCCTGAATCAATCAACGCTATTACCTTTTTCTTCTTGATTTGTCCCTCTATCTTGATGGTTTGAGGAGTGGTAATTCCAGCCAATGCATTACAAGATATGGTCGGATTCATTTATTCTTTATATAGGCTTTGTTCTTGGATTATATTCTCTTCTTTTGACCTTTCTTGCTCCTTTTCTTCTTCCTCTTCACAATCTATGTAGAATAATTTCTTCTCAGCACACTTATGACCTTTAGTGTATTGCTATCACAACTGTAACAAAGCCCTTTTGCTCTTTTTTCTTCCAATTGTTGTGGTGTCAACCTTATAGGTTGTGGAAGGCTAGGGGTAACAACACTTCCATATTTATAGTTGTCACTGGTATGCTTCTTGGTTGCCATAATTTTGCTTTCCATTTTTCTCGCTAACCTGAATTTCTTCTCTAATGAATCAGGTCCCAAAGGCGAACACCATATTGGATATTATCCTTTAAAGTTCCTATGAACACATCAATGCTATGCTCCTTTGGAATATTTTTTACCCTTATGTTCAATTTTTGGAACTCCTCAATGTGCTCCATTATTGAACCCTTTTGTTTGAGACTTATCAATTGGCTAAAAAAAGTGTTGCTTTTTGTATCCTCATAATGTGTTGTCAATTCTTCCGTAAAAATTTCCCAAGCGATAATTTGTTTACGAGAGCAAAGCCATTGATACCATACAAACTAATTTGGTTCCAAATATAAAGTTGCAATACGTACCTTTTGTGTGTTTTGCACATTATTGAGATCGAAAAATTGCTCCATCTGTAATATCCATGTTGCGAGATCCTTGCCATCAAACTTCCTCATATCGATTTTTGGAATATGGTGGGTCTTGGATCCAACATTAGAGTCTATGGAGTCATGATTAACATTTCTTTTGTTCTCATCATGAGTTTCCTTTACTACCCTTTCACCATTAGTTACCATTTCTTGTAGCAACTTATTCATATTTATCTTCAATTCTTCCATTTTATCACCCATGCCATCCATCTTAGCTTCTACGCCTTTCTTTAAACAATCTATCTTAGCTTCTACACCTTTCTTTAAACCATCCATCTTAGCTTCTACATCTTTCATCTTAGATTCTGTTACTTTTTGTGCAAGTGACACTTGTTACAATTGGTCTTGTAATTTTGATATATCATGTTGCATTTCTTCCTCTTCTTCACGAGTCATGCTAGAGCTTTTAGGTTGCTTACTAGGTGTTTGCATTTTCTTTCCTCAGGGCATCAATTACCGATAATAATGCTTTGCTATGCCCTCTGAATTCCTTCAAACTAGTTTTTCAAACCAAGCTTATGCAAAAATTTAAAAAAAACTACACACATTTTTTCACTTTGTAGGAGCTTGATATTGAATCTGATGTATCTCTGTAATTTCAGATCATCCAGTTTTGAAATTGCGACCTATAGTAGCCCTCTGTGTCCTCTTTCCAATGCCACCAGTTTGATCCAAATTGGATTTTCCAAGAAAGAGTTATGCACAATCTCCCAAGATGACTTGATTATAGATCTTTCCAGAAGATCAAACTTGTATGAAGTGCCATGTGTCACTGTTTCAACCTTTGGCACAAAAAAATACATACAAGAAACTATAGTCTGTCCTCTTTCTATACCTTCTTACAAAATTTCAATCTGATCCTTAGAGAGAAAGTTATGACGATTTTCCCCAGGTCACCTGTTTGGAATGTAATTCAGGAGTCTGCAAAAAAACCAACTTCCTCATATCATATCTCCGCAATTATAGTGCGAAAAGCTCTGAAATTCGGACCCGAGGTTCAATGTGATTTCATCTGAAATTTTTTTTTTTTTTTTTTTTTTTTTTTTTTTTTTTCGCTTTTGAAATGTCGCAGAAAAAAGTTATAGCGAAAATGCCACGATGATCTATTTAGAGCAGCGAAACCCTATAATCCAAAGCTCTAATACCGAATGTTATGAAACCAACTCACAAAAAGATAGAAAAGAGAGATCAACACCTTATAATTCAGCCTCTTCGAGGGGGCAACCTCCTTTACATTACACAAATGAAAAATTCTTGGATGATTCAAATGACAAAACCTCCTTTCTATATAGGAGTCTTAGGAGTCACAATATAACCCAGCTGACCTAACAATAATAATATAAAGCCACAAAAATAACAATAGAGGGATTCTATGGGGCACAATAATAGAAATATGGGGACAATAGGGGCACAACAATATTAATAAGGGATACAACTACAATAGTAATGGGGTAATCACTAGTATTATAGGGACCTAACAAAAACTCCCTCTTGATTAGGGACCTATCAAAGCTCCCTCTTAACTGGGGACTCTTTCCTTCACCAATAGCTTCTTCTTTGTGGGTCGTGCAGCTACTTGATCTTCTTCCTTTCTTGATGTCATGAAGTCTTCGATTTAACTTCTTCTTGGTAGGGCACCATCCACCTATCACTTTCCTTCTTGGTTTGTCATGTCATTGCTTCGTGGAAAGTGACTATCAAGTTTGTTATCTTGGATACTCCTTTGTCATCTTGTCCATGTTTCAGAATACTCTCCTCATGGATGCTTCATAGTAATTACTAGGTTACATGCTTTGACCTAGTAGCCCATTATGAATTCATTCTGATATTGCTTCAACATTACTTTTTATTTTGTTGGATGGCTTCTTCATCATGACATCTCTGTAGAGTAGAATAAGTTATCTACACCTTTTGTATCTCCAAGGCCTTCAAAGGTGTTAAGGGTCCTTTCTTCTTTTATCAGATTTGTCACGCCTTCTTTTGGGAGATGTCTTGTCAAGGCATTTTGTCAGATAATGATCCTTGGTGATCGTGGTGTTCTTCACATGCTTGATCTCTTTCTTCATTTGCTTCTCCTCGGATAGATAGGTTAACCATCTAATGCTTCTTGTGAGAAAATTCCTTCACTGCTTGCTTTTTGGACTTGTCAGCATTTCTTCTTGCTTCCTAGTTAGCAATCTTATGCTCCTTATGTGAGAATATTCTTTTTTTAATCTTCTTCGCATTGTGGTACATGCCTTCAAGCATGTTCTTGGTGAAAGAGATTCTTTTATGGTTGATCATGTTATAGAACTATACCCATGACTCAATAATATACAAATGATAACATGACTTAAACTTTGATGCAGACATACCTCATCTTGATTCTCCTTTGATCATCCTTTGGTGTGGCCCTTCTTGCTTCATCTTAGCCTACCTGCATATCATCCTTTTTCTTGAATCCCATGAATGGGATTCCCAATGAGACATCTGCCTTGGTTCATGAACCTTCTTTTGAATATTCCATCATAGGATGTTAACAATCATCTCTTTGCAAGTGTTTCCTTCCATTGATGATTTAGGTCTTCTAAGATTCTTATTATGGTCAAGTTTTCTTTCATCATGTATGAGGTCCTATACTAGGTATGCTCCTTCTACATGAATATCTTGAGCTATATTTGCCATACTCCTATATTCTAGAAGATATTTCTACTTATGCATTTTTGTTCTTCTCATAAATGCTACATCTACATGAGTGTCTAGAACTCTATGTACATCATGCTGCTAGCTTCTAGAGGGTGATTCTAACCATGCAATTTAATTTATTCCTACATGCTCCTATTCTACTCAAAACTTTGAAAGAGGTCTAGAAGAAAAGATTTTTACCTAGTCATAGTGATCCGAAGGATCTTCCTTCTTTTGCTTCTTTCCTTCTTCTTTCATCTCTTGAGTTATGTGAGCTTCCTCCCTCTTCCTTTTGTTATTGTTGTCCTTCTTAATCTTAGGACAATTCCTTTTGTAGTGTCCATATTATTGGCATAAAAAACATTGGATCTTAGACATGTCTTTGTTGTTTGTTTTTCGTGGACCAAACTTGCTAAATTTACCCTTTCTTTTGGCCATGGTGGAAAATGCTTGCTCCTTTGATCCCACATCTTCTTTTGCTTTAAGACTGGTTTCCTCTGTTCTGCATAGAGACCACATTTCACTGAGAGTGGTTTCTTCCTTCTTGGAATATATGCTTGATGTGAAGTTTTGCCACTCCTCAGGTAGAGCATTGAGTTCAACAATTGTCATTTCTTTGTGAGACATGACTTCCCCAAGCTCTTGAAGTTGATTTCTCATTTAGGATATTTTCATGAAGTAGGGAGATATTCCTTCCTTTGTTATCTTCATCTTGTATAATTAATTCCTCAAATATATTACTTCTCCGGTTGTGGATACCGAGAATAGCTCTACTAGTTTATCATAAATTTCTTTTGATGTCTCAAACTTGGAGACATAAGGAATGAGAGAGTCTTTGATTGATTCTATTAGAATCCTTTGAGCTCTTGTCTTATCCTTATTGTACTTGGCTAAGGCTTGATTTTTTTCCTTAGCAGGGACAGTGATATTCCCTTTGACATGCTCTAGGAGCTCATTCTCCTTGAGTAGTAGATCAGTCCTCTTCTTCCATGTAAGAGAGTTATTGGTCCCTACCAATTTATTGTTTTCCTTGAAAAAATACATTGATGTATATTCAGAAGGGGACATGTACTTACTTGATATATTTTGAGATGTAATGGAATTGCTTCCTCCTTGTAGGCTTGGTGGCTTGTCTTCCCTGGATCTTGATGCTCTTCAAGTTGCCTTCTTGCTTGATGATGAGATTTTCTTGATGAATTGTAGCTTGCTCCAATCTGCTCTTCTTTGCAGGTACCTTTATGTAAGGCTCTTCTTCTAGGTTTGTAGACTTCCTTGGTGAATGATGGATTGTAGACCCTTCTTTACCTTGAAGTGATTACTACTTCTAGGCTTGATGATTCAACTTTGTAGGTGCTTCCCCTTGATGAGTGTTCTCGAGTTTCCCTTCCCTTGATGTGTCACCTTACCTCTAATACCATGTTAAAGAATCTAGGGCAAAGTAGTGTTGTGATGATTCTTTGTGAATTGATAACAATTTATGAAGCCTTTTTACTTTTCTTATTAGCTTATACTTCTTCTTCTTCTTATTAGTGCATATGTGTGTGCTTCATCAAATTACTACCAAAACAAAATAACAAGAACACAAAATTTGGCTCTCTGCCAAGGACAAACCCTATCCACTCTTGAGAGGAAAACCCTTTGTAAGATTTCACTTATTGAAGCTTATTATTGAAAAATTTCCAAACCCTAGACCCTTGACTAGGATATCCTCCAAGCATAAGTCAAATCCGTCCTTCTCCTGCATTGTCACTTTTGGCACATATTCCGACACTTCTTCCGGCACTTCGTCTTCCAAGTAGAGTCTTTTTCACCTTAGAGAGATGGATTCCTTCACTAGGCTTGTGAGCCCTTGGATGCTTGATATATTATCCAAACAAAAGACTGTTTAGCTTGTTGTCATACCCCTATTGTACCTCACACATGTGACTGTTTCTAGCCCTAGAAACAATCCTCTTTTGCCTCAGCTTCCTTCATTTGTGAGGGTATTTACTTCGCTCTAGAGGGAGGCATCGTAGATCTTAAATTCAAACCTTCATTCCTCCGCATGTGTGACTGTTTGAACCCTATAGATATTCCCCTAGACCTTCGTTGTTCTTCCTCCTTGCTTCGTTGTCTTAACATACCCTTTACCTTGGCTTTTCTTCGTCCTTCTTATCTCCTCTTACTTGTGGATTTCAGAGCTTGTATTGTACGTTGAATGAGGAGTGGACAACCTCTATAAATAGAGGTTTGTCCCTCCTCTTCCAGCCGACATGACTGTCCTTAAATCTGACTTGACAGTTTGCTAATTCATTTTATTCATTGTTTTGCTGCTTGTAGACCACAATGATGCTAGGAGAGGATTTGAATGTGCTTGGAGGTGTTCCCTTGACCTTATATGATGTCATACATGATGTAACATGCCCTCAAAGGGTCTTGTCATAATTACATTTTGACTTTGACTCTCTAGAAGCACTTCAAAATGTGCTTGACCTATTTTCAATGAGCAAGAATTTCATTGACAAATAATACAAAATAATTTATCTTTACTTGAATAAGTACAAATATCAAAATTACATTTATGAAGACCTATCCTAGTTACATTTCCTTCAACAAGATGAACCTAACAATGTTAATAATCAAAACCTTGATTCCAGAGGCCTACGGTCAATTGTCACTGTCTATCATCAATTGTTGAACTTTGCAGTCAACTGATGAAATCTTCAGTCCATAGTAAAACCCAAACACAAGCTGACTATGATGCATGTGTTCTACCACATGACTCTCGAGGGTCATTGCTGGGAAGATCAGTGGGCAATAGGATGGATGAAATATTTTTGATCGACATAGGGTGGAAGATGTTTTCTCCCCTATGCTATGGCTTCTATTGCTCGACATAGGGTGGAAGATGTTTTCTCCCCTATCATATGACTTGGGGCAAGAGTGTCCCATAGGACCTTCCTCATTGTCATTGAATCTTGGGTTGAGACTGAGCTTCCTGATGTGGTTTCAGGTTGACATGTTCCCCTTGATGTTGTTCAAGATTGAGATAAGCTCTCTAATGTTGTTGATGTGAATTGAGGGTGTTAGCTTAAGCCCCCTCTGATGTCAAATTCTTCTTCTTATAGATTCGATAATTTTCAACATATGAGTAGAGACAATCAAGAGATAAGCATGGATAAGTAGAGATGAGTAGTGACGAATTTTAATGATGAGATACTTGAGATAGGATATGATTTGATGATAGGATACTTGTGATGATTATGTGATGTAATTGGAATTTATCCCTAGCTAAGATGGAGTGTTAATCTGGGAGCTCAGTGAGAAATTCCAATAATGGGACTAGATTCCTCTTTTCAAGAGGATTTGTTGTTGCCCGAATTATACATCAAATGCAACAATGACTCAGGGCAGGAGATGTCACTCTGATCCCTAACCACTTTGTTCTAGCTATCTCCTAGGAAAGATAAGCGAGGTAGTCCCTAAAGGTGGAAGACAAATGCGAAACTTGTGGAGAGTTAACAAGTTCTAGGAGATGCATCTACCTATCTTAATAACTCAATTTCAATTAAGTGACAAGTTTGATTAATGAGCAATGCAAGATAAGTTTGATTAGATGATTATGAGACACTCAATGATGAAACAACAAGTGACGAGTGCCTTAAACACAATGCTCAAAATAAATTACGAACTTGCACAACAACGAAGTATACTTAAAGTTATAAGACAAGAAGTGTTGCAAGGGAATCTTAGTAAGATAAAATGCACTTGAGATGAAGATGCAAATGATGATTAGCTCAGCTTTTTTCAATGAAATCCAATTATACTTCAATAGTCCAAGATGAATAATTAACCACTCACAATCAAGATATTTAATATATTTCCCTTAACATAGATCACAAGAATGTGAATAGAAATGAATGAAGCACCTAGATATTTTCTCAAAGAAACAATATTTAGAGCTATTAAGACGATTCAATGTTCTTAGTAGAGTTCTATTTTACACTTGTTAGATTAGCAAATTTAAAGCAAGAGAAAACTCTTAAGATTATAGAGAAAAACTATAAATAATTAGATGAGATTGCTATTAGTGAGATAATTTAACCATGTGATGCAATGAAAATGCAAATAGAGACTAACAGTGCAACTACAAAATTCACAATGATTAGTAAGGAGGGAAGAAAGGAGGAGTTAGTAACCAAGTAAGGCTATCCTTGACAACAAAGAAGAGCCAATAGATATATTACTCCAAGTAAACCACTATCAAACAAAGATTAGCTCGCTGTGATATATATATCGGTTCACCTAATGATGAAGTAAATCCATATAATCATTCATAAGATAAAAGGGATAATACCAAATTCCATTGACCACCGCTAGCACTAGATGCTAAGCAAAGATGTAGTGAAATGCTACTGTAATGTCAAGATCAATGATTGTAAAATCAGACTTCTACAGCTTATATGTCAATCACAAATGTGATGAGATAAACCCACAATATTGTTCATAATTGATCACCAAAGGCAAGGAAGAAAGATAATTTCGATTTCAACAGGAAGATACCACTGTAATGTCAATATCAGACCTTTGAAAAATATATCAGACTTTTGAAAAACATATCATACGTCTATAGTAAAGAAATCAAACCACTAATTAGTCATCAAATTTCACAAGATAATAGCCAAAAGAATTTATGATTAATATATGATTGTTATGTGATTATGATGTATTGTTTTAGGATTTTATTATTAGTTGTGCAATGTTTCAGATTTGATGTATCTTGACAAGCTGCAATAAGATCACGATTTTGGAAGGAGTTGAGACCCTAATGCCTTGTAGTCTTCCCTTATTAGCTAATGTACCAATTCAAGCTCTGAAAAAACACAAAATTTAGGCCACAAATAAGTATCAAAACCTCTCCAATGTGACACGCAAGGCCTATAACTACACATAGTTAGCCTTCAACAAAAATTTATGAGCATTCAAAACTTATAATGGGAAAATTTTCAAGCCAAAACCAAATTCAAACCACTAAAATTTTCGTTTAGGCTTGCAATGAGGGCATATTAGCCTAAGATAAACAATAATAATTTTATGTGGATCCAATGGTTGCGTCTCTCTTATTTTTGAAGCTTGGGCATTAGGGATCAAACCCTTGAAATGCCATATCTGGCCTTAAATAATCAATAACCTTCCCCAAAAGGTTAGACGACTTCCCCCAAGGAGAATCAAAGCCCAAACCTCGAACATTTGGGGTGGGTGAGGGGTAGACCCTTCAAAATCTTGATTTCTTCCTCAAATTGAAGATGGCCAACCTGCTAAATAAGCTTGAAAATCCTAGATGTCTAGGGTTTTTGAGACATGGCCTTCTCACAAAACTGTATTCCCTTGATCTTTGAGGGCTTCACTTCCAAAAAAAATCAAATTTTCCTTTATATGTTGAATTGCGTTACCTGCAAATTAAATTATAAGTAGCCATCTGCAATATCTAAAAAAAAATCAAAATAAAATCCACAAATTAATTATATACAAGGAGAAATTAAAATACAAAGGGTTAGAGAAATATTCACACAATGAAAAATAAAATACAATGGCCCAAAATTTATTTACAAAATTATTCATAAATTATATTTTGGCTCTTATAAGCAGATATATTTGTTAATGCACAAAAAAATTCAAATAGATTAGAGAATTTTTTTATGGGTGAGCAGTAGCGAGATCCTTTGCAAAACAAATCCTTAGATAAGTTTTGGAAATTTATCAAGGTGGGCTCTTGTGATTTCTTAACTTGAGAGTCGGTTGGTATAACCAAATAATTCCCCTCACGCCCAAGATCTAAATACCTGAAGTCTCTACACACTTAAGATTATATTATTCAATCAATAGAGGCATAGATAACATGATAATCCTCAAAATATAGAGATACATGTGAGATAAATCAAATTAAAATGTTTCTCTAAAACCCATTAACTAACCCAAGATACTTGTGTGAATAGTTAATCTAACAACTGGCCAATGAAATAATAACTTACACATTTATTCAGTGGAGTATTAAGCACATAATGTAGAAAAAATTACCACAAGAAGCTGAACAGGAACACCACCATTAATAAATCCCAAAGACTTCTTTTTTTATCCAAAAATTTTTTACACCAACAGAGCCTAACTAAGAGCTCGATTACAATTATTATTATTATTATTATTATTATTATATGTCAAATGAGGAGAAAATAGCTTCCCTATATAGCAAATGGAGAAATCTAGATCCCCCTCCAGGTGGAAAATGGCTAGGTCCAAGAAGTTGCACAATTTTGTCTTGATCCTAAATAATAACGACTAGTTGATGTTTGATCTATGCCAAAATTAAATCATGTCCTTTGATATCAATGAATAAATTCGAATTCCATAATAATTTATTTTTTCTCGGTCCAAAAAATATTATTTTGACATTTTTTTCCTCAAAAAATCATTTTGGGTTTAATCACCTTGTTCATAAGCTCAATTTTTGTTAAAAAAATGATTTTTCCCTTGATAAAAGACCTTGAAAATTTGACTTCTTTTGGACCTACGAATTTCTTCAACTAACTGGATGCAAAAAACAAATAAAAAAATTCTTGAAAAAAATAATTATTTTCTAGCCCCAAAGAATTTCTTGTGATTTTTTTTTTTTGTCTTGGATTTAATTTAATTATTCCTTGGTAATGACCATTTTCCCCAAAAGAATGTTTTTCCACTTGGAGAATAATTTTATTTTCTCTATAATTATTTTTTTACTCAAAATTAATAATTTTTTTAGCTTAGGATTTTAATTTAATTTAGTGAGAAAATTCAATTAATTAACACTAGAGGAGATTAATAATTTTTTCCACCCTCAAATATTTTAGCCATGGTGTATAAATATGAGAGACCATGCACCAAAATATTTTTAAGTCAAGATATTACAATTAATTCAACCCTTGAAAGGGGAAAACACCTTTAGACATAAACCCTTAATAATTTACCCAATTCTTCAACACAAAATGAACTAGTATAGAAGAAGTGTGTTTGTAATAAAATAATTTAGCCAAATGTGCTTAAATTATTCCTAAAAACACTTTTACAAAAGACTTGATATAACACTAGGAATTACCTAAGATCTTGTCAACGAATTCCACCCTAGCTTTGGGGTTTAAGCTAGAAGAAAAACTATGTCGATTATCCATGTTTAGAAACATACATAATTCGGCATGGTTAAAAAACTTACTTGGATGAAATCATTTGGCAAAATCAGAGGTTGACCTAGGTTTTGTTACATAATTAAATGGTCATACTAGCATCATTTACAATAAACTTGCGGAAATTGGGTTTACAATCACAAAATTGATGCTGAATGATCGCACTGATCTTTGAAAAAATTTGTCCATTGACTTGTACCATGCTTCTTGGATTGTTGACAAAGTGTGGTCAATAGGACAAATTTTGACTATTGAAGCATTCAATTTGGACAAGGGAAAGCATATTTTTGAATCAAAGCCCACATGTGCACAAAAGGTCAGGTCAACCCAAAAGAGAAATTTGATACACATGGATAGCTATAAATACAAGTCAAGTGACCCTGATTTGGAAATCACAATGATCATTCTTCTTTCTTTGGGTTTGGCTCACACAGGTTTGAGGCTGGGTCATTGGGATTGGTTCATACAAGTCCAAGATTGCAGGGTCTGAAGCTCGCACGTGTGTTTAGGGTTTTGGTTTACAACCACATTCATGCCTTAGGAAAATTTTGGTTGCAACTTGTCATGCGGAAAGAGTTAATCTTGCGGACAAAATGAACCTCCCTAGAAGCCTAAGACTTTCTAGTGACAAACAAGACAATTAAGAGCAATCCTTCTCTAAACATGCATTTATCACACGAGAAACCAAGTGTTTTAGATCCTACTTGTAGTCCAAC
>APFE031453856.1:0-63116 GCA_000404065.3 Pinus taeda
ACAGTTAAAAAATGTTTTCACCCCAAATTCTTGATAGATCCTAAGATATGATGGATATAGGTTGGCTTAATTTTTATATATATACAATTTCACCAAGTAAAAAAAATATGTTTTTATTTAATTTTAATTTTGTTTAATTTGACCGACTCAAAAGTAAGATAACAAGAGATGACATTGCAACATCTTTTCCATATTGAGTGGAGAACACCTATAGGCTCAATCAAAATAAACCACTCTAAATCAATCTTAACTCCATGTTGAATCTGTTTCACTTTTGCACCTCACATTTGATCCCTCTCAAGGGCTGGGTCGATGTCGAGTTATTAATTATAATTATTTCTTCTATTATATTTTTCATTAATAATTGATAATTATAATTATATTTATATTTTTTTTTATTTTTTCTAGTGTAGTTTGATTAAGCCAAAATGTTTAAACAACATAAGAGGATTGGACAACATCTCTTCCATACTAGGCTAGAGAGGGCATATCTATGCAATTGTATATACCAATATAGATCCATCTTAACCACGAATCTAGCTAGAGCTAGAGCTCGAGGGATCAACTCTCTCGAGGTACAAACACTTTTTATAATGCAAACTTAAATGAACTGCACCTCAAGGATGGCATACTCTTGTGACTTGAATGAATGATCCTCTCTCTCTCTCTCTCTCTATAATATATATATATATATTCCATTTTCTATAATATATTTTATAACATTTCAATTTTAGTTTAATTTATTACTTGAAATTATATAATTATATAATTATATATATATATATATAAATATATAATATTATATATATATATATATATGCTCTAAAGTCGATATTAAATATTAGTTTAGCATGTATACTAAATGTTTTATTTACATAATCCTATTGAAAATATGAAAATATAAATAATATTAACTTTATTTGTTTTTTTTGTTTTAATTACTTTAAAAGAATGTTAAAAATTGATATAACTTATAATTGAGAGTGAGAGTGAAATGTTTTTACTATCTCTACTCTGTAATGGGTTGTAATATTAACAACCAATAAAACATACAGAGTTAGAGTGGGTCTACATTTTAAAAGACATTTAAGCAGAGCTAACCATTTCTCTATTGGTATGTGTCATCCTTGGGCAGGGGCTTCTGTAACGAAATATGTATATATATGTTTTATTTTGATTATAGCTGACATTATTTTTTAATTTAAAGAATATTTTATTTTTATTGAAAAGGCAGACATGTCAACTCCATGTTGAGCACAGATGAAATTACACATCACCCTCTTATTAGGCTATAGAATGAGCCCCATGGCTAAAAAATATTCGGCACAATTATACATAAAATATTTTGACTGTGAAATTAGTTATGGATTATTGGGTGAATGGAATTGATAAGTCATGATAAATTGAGAATAAATCTATATAATTAAGAATGTCGTTACATGATTTTCTAAATGCATGTATGTTTAATTCATATATTAATTTTTTTTTATAGTTTAGAATATTAGTAATTTAAAATAATGTTATAACTTAATTAAATTTTATGATTTTTTAAATTTTAGTAATATGAAATGCATAATAAAATGACTGCATTTATATTTATAGTGTATTAATGACTATCTACATTTACCAACAATTAAAAGTATATAACTAACAATTGTAATAATAATTTATAAATGGAAATTTTGCTAAGGTTTTTCTAGGGTTCTACAATTTTTTTTGTACAAACTAGGCAGAAGGTGTCGTATTCATCCATCACTTTGGGGCATTAAGCCAATATATCTTAATTAGACCAATGACTAATACCCTGAGGAGGGTTCAAACCCCCTATTATCGCAATGTAGTGTCTAGTACTCAAAATTCAAGTGCAGAGTTTGTTTCCCAAAAGTGGCTACAAATCCATGATTTTTGACCCCCAATAATAGGTTGGAGAAATATCGGTAATTTATGAAAGATCATCCTCTGATATGTAAATTTATGGGTATTTAGTCACAAGCACAGGAGATAGTTAAATGGATCTATCTAAAATGGTGCTCGAAAGGATCTACTGAATTGTGATTAAGAGAGAAAGGCTTTTTTACAGTGAATTTTTTTATTATTTATTTATTTTTATTTTTTCTTTTCTTTTCATATTTGGATGATAGGACGAGGGTTTTTTTTAAAGGGTCCATATTCTATGAGCAATGCTAGGTTATTTATGAGATTTTAGGAAGAACGTTATAACCCAGAAAATGAACAATTTATGGCTGCCTGGTATGGGCCCAGCTTTTTTCCCTACCGAAAAAAAAATTAAATTGATTTAAATTGATTTCTGAAATTGAATTGTATTAAGTTACTAAGAAATAAACATTTGACAAATTAAAAATTGGAGCTTTGAACATTTGGGGTCATGTGCGGAGGTAGGAATATTCACAGAGGCATGGAAGTGGGGATCCTCCATCCCACAAAATACTTCTTTTGCTCAAATGTGAACTTTTTTTAATGTAATGCATGAAAAACACATTCAATAAAATAATTATTTGATATTTTCATTATTTACACCATGAAATGTCGTTCCTTTATATTTTTTTTTTTCCCGTGGAAAAAGTCGTAATTTTATTCATAAGATAAAATTACATTTTGTAGATGCAGAAGTATATGCAGTAATATTGATCCGGTTTTCGCAGAAACCAAAAGAATAAAAAAATAAAGTGAAAAACTATACTTTTCTCCCTTTCTTTTTCTCCACCTTTTGCCATCCCCCAGAGTTGGGGGTGATGGTTACTATGGAGAGATGATTTTCTATTATAGTTGTGTGAGATTCCTTGTCTGACTCAAATTCTTCAAATCCACGAGTTCTCTTGTTTCCGGATATTTCCTTTCCTGTTATTTGGAGGTCTTGTTTTTGCAAAGGGTTGCTTGGAGCTTCCTCTTTCTTTTGCGTATTGGACTGGATTCCTTGTCCCTCATTTTCTGTTCAAAAGTCTATGGTGTCTGGCACGTCTTCTTCTTCATCCAATGGCGTTGTGTTTTTCATCCTTTAGGCTTCCTCTACTGCTGCTTGTTCTAATTGGGGGTTCTTGCCTGTGGACAAGCGCTGAGAAGGTGGCCTGTTTGTAAACATCCTCGACATCAGAATGTTGTGTTTTTGTAATCCAATGATTGTAGCTACTATGTGTTGTTAAAATTCAGTATTATACTTTCTGGTAATCCCTAGGTGAGATCTACTTCGACACATATTCTGGCGAAGGTAAAAACTCCCTTTGCCATTCTGTTGTCATCAATCTTTAGAAATTTCCCCAGTATTTTCCCTATGGCTATTAAAACCTTGTGATGCCAGAAGTGTAATGGGAGGTTATGCAACCTGACCCATACTGGTATCTTTGATACGATATCTGGAAACCATGGAGTGATGTAGAGCCCTGCGTTGCCCCATAACCATGGCCCTTTATTAAGGATGTGTTCCTTTTCTTGTTATGTGTTGAATCTTACTATAAAAAACCCCTTAGGCCATAACTAGATTTCACAGTTTGGTGTCCAGGTGGTATGTATCCAGTGGTGCAGATCACCTGATTTGGGCTAGTAACCATTGAATCTACAAATAACAGAGTGAGAAAATAGATCTGAGTATAAATCCTTTACCTCAGCCATTTCAATGGTGAGGGCAGGATTCTCAAGTATTTGTTCGACTATGAAGGGCCCAAGAAGAACAAGGTTTGTTGCTGGATTGACTTGCGCTTTCCCTTTACCCTTCACAGTGTCCTTGAAGGAGCCTGTGTTCTTTGAGCTTGTATTATTTGAGTTGGTTCTAGAACATCCTCCTCACAGACGAAAGTTAATGATGATAGTCGAGTCTATGGTGATGTTGTATTCCTGAAGGGTGTGGTTGTCCTGTAAGCTACGCCCCCCGTAGATCAGATTTTGTCCCTGTTCTGGTATGCCAAGAAGGTTCTGTATTTCATTCTATAGTTCCTAGATGCTGCTGCCCCTCCATAACCTCAAGTAATAAATCCCACCTTTCGGTGCTTTTATGAAGAGCTGTGTAAGATCCGTCTCTATGGGGTTTGAGCCCAACTAAGGTTGCCCCTGTTCTATTGCCTGAATCATCTCATTTCCAAACCCAACATCATCGCCATTCAACTGGCATTCCTCTACGGTTTTGGCCCGGGTGTCAGGACTATGGGGTATCCTGATTCGCCCCGAGATCTGGATTTTGTGCAGGATTCTACTTCATCTGAGGACCTAATTTGGTGGTTCAATCGCAGATCTGGGCAGTTTATTGTCTTCCGTGGTCATGTTGCTCAATCCATATCTGTGGATTGACCCTGCAAAGACGCCTCGGGCAAAATCGAGTATACAAGCTAGATATATAAAATACAAACTAGCCCTTACTGCGACAATGATGTCATGAATTCTGCTTGATCCAGTCCCTGTAGCGCGCAGGTGTCCCTTCTGCAGCCCATCCACCTTAGATATCTGAAAACTCAGATATGGGTTGTTCCCCTCGCCACGCTCCTTTATGGCTGCCATCTGGTGCTTGTTATTGAACTCGTCGAAGGCCAAAACAGATTATCTAATATCGATGGGGTGTGTGGCATTGTGGAGGCCCTTGATAAGGCTAGCAACCTGGTATTTCTCGCCTTCCCATACGCCGAAGCGGGCATATTGGCTTCTTGTTGAGAGATCCTTGCTTTGGGCGATTTGCATGAAACCAGTCGAACGACGACAAGGGTTTCCTTTATTCCCGAGGTTCTTGGTTGGATTGCTCAGGAGGATCAGCGTGCTAGTTGACGAGGTCTGCCCAGGAGGTCAGTCGCGAGAGAGGTGACAGATTCTGCAGCAAAGAAACCCTTTATTGTGCCACATTGCTGGTAAAGTCCGTATAGGAGCAATGTGTTCTCATTTTCAAAGTGTGAAATCGTAGCTTTCGAAGGATTTTGAGATGATTCGAGGCCTGCATATGCAGCCACGGCATATAACCTGTTGGGATATGCCATTACAGAGCCTTGTGATGTCTAGTTCTTCCTTTATATTATTTCATAAGATTTGGATAATATATTTATATGTGCATCACAAATTTCCTTACATATAAATATAGGTATTATAATGTACACACTTTGACATGTAACATATTGTGTTGTATTCACGAAAAATAAGAGTAACAATCTTCAACAAAAGGCTAATGTTTCCTCGAATATTATAAAGAAGATTGATAAGAAGGCTCATGTATTTTGTTATGAAAATTCAATAGTTCCATTCAAATCTCTAGTAATATTTCATCTATAAAACCTAAATTTCCATGCATGTAATTTCTTCTAGCGTCTATTATTTTGTATAAAATTATTTTAAAATTATTTTTCTACGAGAAATGAAAATATTCATTAAATTAAATTATCTTTATTGCACCAATTAACACTCTAAAATCTAGTATAGGGAAGATATGTAGATGTTAGTTGTTAAATGTAAACATAGGGGAGATGTGTAAGCATTAAAAGTTAGATGTTATTTGTAAACATGTTTCAACATAGGAGAGATGTATAGTTGTTAGATGTTGGAGATTTTATGTAAACATTTTTTGATATAAGGAAGATGTGTAGGGATTAGATGCTAGATGCCAGATATAAACATTTTTAAATGTCAGCTCTATTACACATAACATATTACTATTGAGTGATTAACCTATATAAGTGAATGATTAATTTTTAATTTATATTGATTAAATAAAATAACAATATATGTGGCCATGAATAAATAACGAATGATGAATCAAGATTCCATCATGATATTCTTTGATTTCTACATTCTACAAGTGAATCAGTTATGCGTAATAGTGTAATAGTATATGTATGACACGTATAGATTCTACAAAAAAATGAGTTACATAAATATGAATCACATGTATAAATTATCTCTCTCTCTCTCACATTTCTTCCAAAAATCAAAACCATACTTACATACATGCTTCAACCATAGATATAAATACTCACCTCCATAGCTAAAGTTTGCAACACAATGCATATTCATTTTAGTTGAAATTTTTCGTTCAGCAATCATTAAGCTCTACGTCTTCACCTTGCATCATAAACAAAATGCAACATGTATAAATTGTGGTCCAAAGATTTTCTTCCATCATATAATGTAGAAATTGCATCGTTAATATGGGGAAAACCTTCGTAGACCACGAATCAAAATATGCCCAAAACTAGAGAAAAGATATGGATGGGATCCTACAAAATGAAAAAGCAAGTCACCAATGATTATGATTTTGTTGTGTATTTTCTAAGAGGCCCAAATTCCAAATTCAACTTCCTCGATTTTGTATTGTCCTTTCTATCACAATTTTCTCTTTCCCCTTACCAAATTTTGGTCAACACTACTAAATATGCCAAGGATGAACTCCCGTCAACTTTACTCTCCCTAGACAACAAAAATAACAATAATGGTGTCACCTCATCTCCTAGTCACAATCATCTTTAGTTTCAAAAATGAATTTGTGGAGAAACACTAAGAATATTTTGGAGGAGCAGGATATATGGGTGCCTCTGTTAGATCATATTGATCATTATCTAGTAGTTATTACAACATTCTATAGATAGTGAAACATTACAATGTATCAATCAAGGCCTTATAAATAAGTGTTTAATGAAATAAAATATAAAACTGAAAAACACCTCCAAAGAAAAGAAATATGGCCCTAAATAAAACCTTCACAATAGCGCTAGATAATATTGAAGGAATTCTTATGTAGATAGAGTTGACAGTTATAGATAGAAACCAACAATTGTACATATTAAATATTATACTAATTAATAATATTCAATATTATTTCTCGAAGAGGGTTTGCACCTCCAAAGATAATATTATGTTATATTATATTACATAATATATTAAATATTATCTTATATTAATAACCATCTAATATAATTTTTATAATAATAATTAATAAACAATATATATTTACTATAGATATTATATTATAATAGTATATACTATAATGTTAATGCTAAATATATATTTTAGATTAATAGTATCAATATTTATAATAATATTAATTAACCTGGATCTATCTAAACCTTGGATCTATCAAGTGCCAAGAGGGATCAATTTTTCTCAAGCTGCAAACCTTTCCTCAATTTTTGCACTTAGAAATACATTTGGACCTTGAGAGATTTTACCCCTCGCAGTACTTGATATATATGAGGTTAAGATGGATCTAGGTCGGTTATTTACAAGCAATTAAAATAAGACATTTTTTTTGTCATCTTTATTTTTTATGAGATGACATTGTTTTATGTTTTGAAGGTTAATCTAGTTTATTTTACTTAAATAGATAATTAATAACAATAATAATTTTAAGATTCTATAAATGTTTATAATTGTGTATGTGTGTGTTTAATTTTATAAATTTAGTCAAAAAGGGGGAAGCTCAATTGGTGATAGAAAGTAATGTGAAAATTTGTGAAAAACTCAGAGATCCAAGGTTCAAATCCCGAGTTTACGAAGATGAGGATAGACCATAGACCCAGAGAAAATTTACTAATAGTTACATTTAGGTGAGTTTTTGGGTTCCTCTATATATATATATATATATATATATATATATATATATATATATAAATATATATAAATAAAATAAATACACCATTTTGTGTCTACAGGGTCCTTGGATAGACGATGATCGGGTGCATTGTTAAAGCACTCTTACATGCAAAAAAAGGGAAATGCACCATTTTAATAATTAAATTCATTAAAATAACACCAAATTAAATTATTATTATTATTATTATTATATATATATATATTATATATATATATATATATATATATATATATATATATATATAAATAAGACAAAAATTAAATATTTTTAAACATTGAATTGTAGTAAATTACTAAAAACAAAACATTTGACAAATTAAAAATTGGGGTGTTCAATATTTGGGGTCATTCGAGAAGTAAATGCATGTGATTACTGCACAAGGCTTCCCCTTCCATATGTTTCTCCTTCCACACACATCTCCACATTTGCACCTTCGCACAATTTTTCCACTCACCTCCATCTTGCACAATACTTCTTGCACACACATAAACTATTTTTCAAGTAAGGCATAAAAAACACACTCAATACAAACATCATTCCATAATTTCATTCATTGCATCACACAATATCATTCCTTTATATTATTTCACGACAATTAGATAAGATATATTAGATGTGCCCCATAAAATATCACTGCCTTAAAATTATTTCCTCATATATAAATACATGTATTATAATTTAGAGACTTTAGCATGCTACATATGGTGTTGTGTTTAAGAAAACAAATACTACAATCTTCAACAAAAAGCTAGTATTTCTCGAATGTAGAAGAGAAGATAAAAGAAAAGAAAATTGATACACATATTGATGTATTTTTTTTCAAAATTCTATGATTTGATTCTCTAATAATATAAGTCTATAAAGACCTAAATGGCCATTCATGTAATTTTCCATACTATATGTCTTATTTTATATAACAATTTTAGAATTATTTTTAGGAAAAAATTAAAAAGACTTATAAAATATACATATTACTTTCCATTAATAAAAATAGGATACTGGTGTGTCATCCTTATTTTTTATGAGATGATAATGTTTTATATTTTGAAATTAATTCTAGTTTATTTGACTTAAGTAAATAATCAAATAATATAATAATAAATACTAATTTTTAAAGTTATTAAATGTATAATGTTTAATGAATGTGTATATTATTTTATTTTTATATTAAATTTTAAATAAGAAGTGCATGATTTTAATAATTAAATTTATTAGAAAAACTATAAATTAAATTATTAGATAAGAAAAGGTTTATATATAAATTAAATTATTTTTTTAAAATTTCATTTTTATTAAATTACTATATACTAAATATTTGAAAAATTAAAAATTGAAGTGTTGAATAATTGGAGTCACTAGAAAAATTGAAGACAACAACACTTTCCTCTTTCTACACACATCCTCACATTCACACATCCATAAACATTCCTGCTTCTATACACTTCTTCCGTATACCTGCATCTTGCATAACACTTCTTCCTTTGCACAGTACAAATGACCTCTTTTTAACGTGAGCCATGAAAAAACATGCTCAGTAAAAAAAAGTTATTTCGTAATTCATTCATTTCCTAATGAAATATCAATCCTTTATATTATTTCCTGACACTTAGATAATATATATATATTATACACGCATCACGAAATGTCACTCTGTTATAATTATTTCTTGACATATAAATATAGGTATTATAGTTTTGACACTTTGGCATGCAATATACTTTGTTGGGTTCGTGAAACAACTATTTTTAATGCGATGGATGAAAAAGCACCATCAATAAAAAGTTATTCCATAATTACGTTCATTGCATTATGAAATGTCATTCATTTATATTATTTCCTCACATTTAAATAATATATATTATATCCTCACATTCAAATAATATATATTATATGTACATCACGAAATCTCACTCCCCTGTAATTATTTCCTGACATATAAAAATGTGTATTAAAATGTAGACAATATGGCATGCAATAGAGCGTGTTGCGTTTATGAAAACAAGTAGTGACAATATTCAAAAGAAGGTCAATGTTTCCTCCAACCAAATGTAGTGGAGAAGATAGAGGAAAAAAAATTGATAAGCAAGATGATATATTTTTTTCTGAAAATTCAATAGTTCTATCTGAATCTCTAGTTATGTAAGTGTATAAAATTCCAAATGGCCATGCATGTAATTTTTTTTATACCATTTGTTTCATTGTATAAAACAATTTTAGAATTATTTTTCTAAGAGAATGATCGAAACAATTATCAAACTAAATTATATTTATTATTTAGAATTAATGAAAATGGGCTATTGGTTTTTCATATTAATTTTTCATGAAATGAAAATGTTTTAGGTTTTGAAGTTAAATCTAGTTTATTTTTCTTAAATAGATAATTAAAATAATGATAATTTTAAGGTTGTATAAATGTAAAATATGTGTGTAACTCCAAGGGTTAGCTTAATTGGTTAAGTCTTTGGTTTCGTGCTTGAACTAACATGAAGTGATTCTTTGAGGTAGATTTCTTAGAACAAATTTGCTATTAAGAGGTCACAAATTCAATTCTCTTGACACACATAGGTTTAGGCTTTGTGGTTGCTTGTGGTTGAATCAACATGAAGTGATCCCTTGAGATGGATTTCCTAGAACAATTTTTTCATGGATGTATTGTGGTTGAACCAACATGAAGTGATCCCTTGAGGTGGATTTCCTAGAACAAATTTTTCATGGACATAGCAACTGTCGATATTGAGTGTTCTTAAACCCCACACACACAATTTTATTCTTAACTATATATCCTATTTTATACTTAATTATCTTCCTTTTATTTTTAAATAAGAAATACATTATTTTAATAGTTAAATTAATTAAAAAAAAACATAAAATTAAATTATTAAATACGAAAATTTCTATATAAAATTAAATTGATTTTTGAAAATCAAATTGTGTTAAATTACTAAAACTAAATGTTTGACAAATTAAAAAGTGGCATGTTAATCATTTGGGGACACTAGAAAAGTTGAAGCCATTTGACTATAGCAAAAAAATTCCTCTTTCGCACCTCCATGTACATGTATGCCTCCACACACCTCCATCCAGCACACCACTTCTTCTACACATGCATAAATCCTTTTTAATATGATCCATGAGAAAACACACTTAATAAAAAAATTATTGAGTAATTTCATAATTGCATCATGAAATGTTACTCCTTTATATCACTTACCGACATTTACATAATATATATTATATTTGCATCACAAATGCCTCTCATTTATAACTATTTGCTAACATATAAATATAGGTATTATAATGTAGACACTTTAGCATGCAATATATTGTGTTGTGATCATGAAAGAAAATAGTAACATGGCAAATGTTTCCTTGAATGTCACAAAGAATATAGAAACATGTCCCTCATTTATAATTATTTCTTTACATATAGATATGGGTATCATAATGTAGACACTTTGGTATGCAATATAACTTCTTATGTTCACTAAACAAAATAGTAACAATCTTCAACAAAAGGCTAGGGTTTCCTCAAATTTCATAGGGAATATAAAAGGAGAGAATATTGATAAGTATGTATTTCTTTCTCAAAATTCAATAGCATCATATGACTCTCTAGTAATATAAGTCTATAAAAACATAAATGGCCATGCATGTAATTTCTTGTACTATCTCTTCCATTGCATACAACAAATTTAGAATCATTTTTCTATAAAAAAAAAAATGAAAAAAAATCATGAAATTAAATTATATATATTACTTAGAATTAATAAAAATAATACATTAATTTGGCATCTTTATTTTTAATGAAATGATAATGTTTTTATATTTTGAAAGTTAACTTAAATTTATTTTCCTTAAATATATAATTAATAAGTTTAAGGTTATCTATATATATATATATATATATATATATATATATATTATATATATATATATATATATATAATTTTTTAATTAAGAATACACCATTTTAATAATTAAACATTTTAGAAAAATATAAAATTGATTATTAAATATAAAAACAATTATAGGAAAATTAAATTTATTTTTTAAAAATTAAATGATATTAAATTATTAAAAGCTAAATATTTAACCAATTAGAAAATTGGGTGTTAAACATTTAAATTCCTTTAGAATTTTAATGCATTTTATTGTTACATAATACTTTTCTTTCTTTATATTCAACTTTCCACACACATCTCAACTTCTACATCTCCACACTTCTTTAAAACACCATCCCATGCAACATTTCTGGTTGTGTTCTCAATGAGATGCATAAAAAAACACTGAAAAAATGTAATTGCATTCGTTGCATCACCAAATATCATTTATTCCTTTATAGTATTTCGTGACATTTACCTAATATATATTATATGTGCATCACAAAATGTCACTCCCTTGAAATTATTTCCCAAGATATAAATATATGTAATATAATATAGGTATAATACACGTGGGCATGAAATATATTGTGTCTTTTCGCAAAAACAAATAGTAACAATCTGCAAGGCCAATGTTTACTCAAATTTCGTAGAGGAGAGAAGCAAAAAAAATTGATAAGCATGACGATTTATTTTCTTTTGAAAATTCAATAGGGCCATTCGAATCTTCGGTAATGTACGTCAATAAAAACCCATATGGCCATGCATATAATTTCTTGTAACATATTTTCCATTGTATACAACAACTTTAAAATTATTTTGTTAAAAAAAAAATATTCATGAAATTGAATTATATTGATTACTTAGGTGGCGTAGTCTCGGGTTTTTTTATCCTTCCACTTTTTTCCTTTGCATGGTCTTTGCTGACTTCTTAATTTCTTAATTTTTGGATAACAACAATGTAGTTTTGTCATTGCCTTGTGTTTCTATGGGTGCTTCTAACACATATTATTGGATTCTAGTTTGTTCATATATATATATATATATTTCTTATATGTTAATGGTTGTATTTGATATTTATGGTCTCTGTTTAAAGATAAGTTGTTTTACATATGGTTCTCATTATATCTGTTAGTTGTCAATGAAGCAATGTTTGGGATGGACATGGCTTTGTAGTTTCCAAGTGCCTAGTGGTTCCCTAGGCGCAGTGTACTTTCTAAATCATTATTATTTTCTGGGGAATGCTTATGTGGGAATTTAGAGTTGGTAGTCATCACTTTATGGACAATTTCATCTATATATGTGTCTAGAATGTATGGGGTGATAGGAAAACCATATTTGGCCTTGATCCACATGTATTTTGCTCAAAAAAGTCCTTTGTTTATCCTCGGCGATAATGGAATAATGTTGAGAGGTTTCACACCCTTTGTGCTCAATTTGAGTGCTAAGTGGACTATTAAAAAATCATGAGAAATTAGTGAGTTATGAATACCTCTGATGGAAATGGTCATAGATGAATGACTTACTTAACACAGTTGAATCCCAAAAACTGATATCTAATATAATGCACTGTGAAAGTCCCCGATACTTAATTCAAAAGAGTGAAGGGTACTCTACTTGAATGGTTCATGAGCCATAATACTTGCTAAGGTTTTGCAAATGGGGTAGCAAGCTAAGTGGGCTTGACTATGGGTAAATTCCATAGTTAAGCATGCTTGAGCCAGAGGCGATTTGGGATGGGTAACTTCTTGGGAAGTCCTAGTTACCGAGTGCAAGCCCCGAAAGTGATGATTGACGCTATGTGATTCATTTCACTAGTTTCAATCCCACTTCTTCACCCTTGTAAGCATCACCTGATGCAATGAGTGCTAAGTAGACTATTAAAAAATCATGAGAAATTAGTCAGTTACGACTACCTCTCATAGAAATGATCATAGATGAATGACTTACTTAATGCAGTTGAATCCCAAAAAATAATATCTAATATAATGCACTACAAAAACTGCCAATACTTAAAATAAAATTTTTAATTTTATTGTTGAAAACTAAACATATGACTAATTAAACACTCATAGTTCAAAACATTTGGGGTTGTTGGAGACTAAGAAAGCATCTCGGTGGCACACAATATGTCCCCTTATATGCGTCCACACAAATTTCCGTCTTCGCACACTTTGATCCCACAACACTTCTTCCACAGGTATGAATTTTTTTTAATACTATACATAAAAAAACACATTCAATGAAAAAGAATATTATATAACATTATTTATTCTCAAAAACTTATACCTTTCTATCATTTAATGATATTTAAATATTATATATTATATGTGCATCACAAACTTATAATTATATCATAACATATAAATATAGGTATTATAATGTTGACATTTTGACCTGCAATATATTGTGTTGTTTTAAAAAAACAAATAGTAACAAGCTTTGACATAAGGCTAGTGCTTCCTCAAATGTCACAAGGAAGTTTGATAAACACGCCAATGCATTTCTTTCTTTGAAAATTCAATAGTTCCATTTGAATCTTTAGTAATACAAGTCTATAAAACCCTAAATAGCCATACTTGTAATTTCGTGGACCATATACAATAATTTTTGTATTATTTTTCTAGGAAAAAATAAAAGATTCATGAAATTAAATTATGTTTATTACTCTTTATTAGTCCCTGCCCTCCGGGCCTGGCAGGGACTATAGTAATCGATTCCTTTCGATTGCATTAGTCTGACACAGGAACCAATAAATCTATTTTTGCTAAACCAAAGTTTGGCGATATGTTGGCGATATGTCCCACTAAATTTTATATTTGCCGATGCGTGTAACCAATGGCAGCAACGATCGTCTTATTTGGCCTCAGTACGAGGTAGATGATCTGAAAACTTAGGGAAATGTTGGGAAAGCACTTGGTTAATTAGTAAAGCTTCGCATCGCTGAAGTAATGCTATCTTTGGGATAGCATTAGTTGGCTAACATTTAATGTTAATTGGCTAACATTACGGAGAAATGGGTATGGCGTAGGTTTATTAAACAGGGGGCGTGTCAATTTGCATGGAAGCAGTGCGTGGGTGTCTGCATGCATGTTCTCTGCCTCTGGCTATATTTCTCGGTAGCATTGTAGTGTTGTGCAGCCTAGTAGTCATTTCTTCTCCCCGCATTGATGTTGTTGTGTTTTGCTGTGTTTTCAGGTGCAGGGTTTGCCTGGAACGAAGCGACTGGGCGTGGTTCCAGGATATTCCCACTCAAACGCTTCAAGTACAGTCGGTATTTCTGTGAACATCAAGTTATTTAATGAGTTGACAAACTACCTGATGCTTTCTGTAAATGTTAGATTTTATGAAGTTGAGTATTTTGAAATTGTGAAGCTGAGTATTATGAAGTAGAAATTATAAACTTAGGAGGCATACCTGCAAATGGCTTGCAACGTTCTCTCGTGTAAGTCCTTCGATGTTCATGATCGCTAGAATTTTCTTCGGACCTGCATCTGTATCACAAGAAACTGAAATATCATTTTTGAATTCTGGATGCTTGTGATAGACCTATGCTACATCTGTATGACAGGAACCTGAAATATCATTTCTGGATTCTATATGCCTGTGACAGGCATATGCGGTTTGCATAATTAAATTCATTTTCTTGACAATAAAATTAACAACCATGCAGTAGTCGACTTTACTCTAACAGAAGGTCTAGCTAATAGCATAAATCAGTGCACAACATATTTTAATACATTTTCCTAATAATGAAATTAACAAGTGTGTACTTGTGTGCATGAAGCAGGTCTAACAACCGGAGTCTGTGAAATTGAATCTAACCTCAAAAATAGAAGTATACTGTCCATCAGTCCAAGATTCATGGGCTTCTTTGCAGTAACCTTCTATCTTGACCTTCTCTGCATTGACCAAAGGAATGAGACAACGAGCCCATTCTGTAGGGATGCGGCCAATCTGTAGTTTTCATGATCAATCAGCAAGTTCCAATTGAACTCCAACAGTTAGATAGCTTAAAATTGATTTTGGCCATGGTACAATACAATATTCATTTGGTTTGCTACTACTTTAATTACAATCCTTGCACAGTTTAATACATAGAATATTGAATAAAATGAAACAGGTGGCCATTAATTTCTAGGCACAGATTTTCTGAAAGTTAGAGGATGCTTAAAAGACAATGGTGCTTACCTGATGGCGCTTCAAGAATGCATAGATTTTCTAAAATTTAAAGAATGCTTGTTCATATTTTGGAATCGGTTTTGTCGATGGTGCTTACCTGATGGCACTCCTCTTGAAGATGGATTTCCCTCTTGGCTTGCCACTGGGCGAAGGTGGTCTTAAAACCTCCAGAGACACAAAGAACCCCAAACAGATCAAATTCAATTCAGCGAACAGGGCACCCAAAATATAATGCTTTGGTCGGAAAAAATCCCCAATTCTGGGCCAAGAGCCTGATTCCAAGGACATGGCGACGCCCTCGTCTGGCGATGGCCGGGACCAAATCGCTCACGACCTCCTGCACGATTTTTCCTTTTGTTAATCTGCAATGTCGTCGTTCATGGCTCGACAGCCACTGGCACGGCATGGCTCCGAAAGGGTATTTCTCAGTCTACGTCGGGCCGGATGGCACCCGGTTCGTGATTACAACGGATTCAATTAACCACCTGCTGTTCCGGATGCTGTTAGAGGAGGCAGAGAAGGAATATGGGTTTTGACTTCGCGGGACCTCTCACTCTGCCCTGCGACGTCTCTGTGTTTTGCAAGATTTTGTACACCATGAATACAGATTATGATGGCGAGGATTCTCTGAACGGGGGCGACGCCTGCCCGAAGCTTCTCAACCACAGGGCTCTGGACATTCTGAACTAAATTAGTGTATCTGTTATCATATCTTAGCTCGGATGGTTGGCCTTCCAATGAAATCTCCCTTTCTTTGTCTATGTGCTTTATATCGTTGTATTGTGATCAGTTGGGCCTATGGACTAAACAAACGCCACTAAACCAGAGAGCCTACAAACAAGTCTTGACTTCACAGACAGCATGCAATGTTGATAAACAAGCACGTGGCTAGCGTGGTTTTTTTTGTGAGACTCTATAGAACTAGTATGTACTATTCTTCCTAGCTAGGAGATATTCATGTAATTTTACTTAAGTTTCAATCCCCATGTTAATTTGAAAACCTACGGTTATACAAAATGTTTAGTTGGTTTTTGCTTTGTCATAGGTATTATTACTACCGCCTATATGAGTTACGTGTATTCATTACTCTATATTCAAACTCCCAATATATTTACATTAAGTCATGACAGGAGATAAGGCTCCGCTAATTGGTTTACAATGTTTCGTTGGCTACTTTATTAACATCTGTTGGACATGACCTTCAACATAAATCATGTCTTATATATTGAGTATTCTGCATTAAATATAAACAACATGAAAAAAATAACCAGAGTAAAACTAAAAGCCAGTTATATCCCTTCTGTCGATTCAGTGATTTCATCATCTTAAACATTTGGGTTGTATCCATGGCAACAGTGTTTCCTGCTTTGGCATTTTTTATCATATATTAAACATTTGGATCGTATCCTTGGCAACAGTATTGCAGTCACTGTTGCCGTGCAATTCGCCGCTAATGTGACATTACTTTTGTCGTGCCTGGTTCACTGTTCTGGTTCACTGTTCACCAGATTGTTACGCAACCCATCCTGATTAATTATCAAACTGTCTCAAATCGATCATTTAATAATTGTGCCAAGCCAGGTGAAGGTCAGAACCACTGGGGTAGGATAAATGTATTTGAATGGGATTGGTAGCAAAATTCAGAAACCTTTGTTGAAGTTCAAGCATATATATGCAGTTGTTAGATTATGGTGCTAAACTTTTATATTTAAATAAAGAATACAAGAGTACATAAAGAAATAATGTGTGGATCTGACCCAAATGTCCAAATGCAGCAATAATAGCCAGAACAGACATCCAAACAGCTTCCTCCTTTAGTGTACACTGACTAGTGAGCAGAAATTCCATTGACATGGATCAATTGATTCAGTGTTTCAACACGTTTCATTATGCGACCTCCTTTTCTAGTCCAGCTAGGAAGCTAGGTTCAATCTTAGTAGCACTGAGTTATCTCAATTCATTAATTGTTTCAGCAAGTTAAGTAACTGATCTCCGGAAAGCTATTTTTCAATCCTAGTAGTCGTTGGCAGCAGGTTCAAATATTTTCAATCCTAGTAGTTGTTGGCAGCTGGTTCAGTAACTGATCTCCGGGAAAGCTATTTTCAATCCGGGAAAGCTATTGGCAGTACAGAGAGTTTCACAGTAAAGGCATTTTAGCAAGGAAATGCGTTAATGCACTTGCACCTGCATTGAATACTTTTGCAGAGAAAGCAAATGCCTTCAACTGCCATGGGGCCATCCGGTATTTTAACGCATTTCCTTGCTTTCACGCCTACGCATCCAAGAAAAGGAAAAAACTGGCCTGGACATTCCGAAAATCGTCAGCTTAACTTGCCAAGAGCTTAATTCCGCTTTTGTAGTTGCTTTAGCAACTCTGTTCTCTGCAGACAATTCTTCTGCAATTCTTCCTCTCTCTCGCTCATTGCGCTTACCTCAGCGATTCTTTTCACTTGGCTAATTTAGCTCATTAGGCATTCTGCAAACTGTAACAACAATTAACTGTAACGCTGCTTTTTCCCAGCTCAAGGCGGGGACTTGCTGCCCTGCGGCTCCTCTTGTTTTTTATAAAATGATAATGTTTTACGTTTTGAAATTAAATTTAATTTTCTTTTAATAGTAAAAAATTTTTTGTTTGTATAATTTTTATAAAAGGAAAATGTTTTATGTTTTAAAATTAACTTAAATTTTGTTTTAATAATAGTTTGTATAAATGTTTTAACAGTTTATAACAATCATATAAATATTTAATAGTGGTAACAAATTTCATGATAAAATTAAATTAAATTTCCATGGATAAAATTATTTTTATCCATGTATAAATTAATTATATTTATTATTATTTTTATTATTAATTCATAACACAACTAGATATATAGTAAAGTGGTGAACTATACCGATATAAATAATAAATATATATATATATATTATAAAGTTCTAATTTTTAAATTTATTGTGAGTTAGCTTATACAATCTAAAATTCCCTATACTAATTTAAAAGGCAGAAACTAAAATAAGGACTAACTACTACATTAATTTAAAGGAAATGACTAAGAGACTAACTACTTTGCAGCCGTTTCCCTTTTTTCGTTTATTACTAAAAATATATTTTTCCTTCATCATTAAAATATGTGGCATGAAAAGTTATTTTTTATTTTTCTTTAGCATTCACATAGTATTAAGAACTGTTTAGAGACCCAGCTATAAATCTTACAGGCTGCCACTATAACAACAAGAGTATATCCAACTATTTGTAAGTGGATATACTAAGATCCTATGGTTTTAGCAACACGAGACTCTCATGCCGCCAAGGCCGGCTGCCACTATAACACCAAGAGTACATTCAACTCCCTGCAAGTGGATATACTAAGATCCTATGGTTGGTTTTAGCAACACCATACTCTCATGCCCTCTTATGCCCCCAAAGCGCGGGTGGGGAATCTGCTTCTCAGTGTACTCAATGAGATTTGAACTACGGTCTCCCAAGCTTTGCCCAAATAAACATTCCCTCAAACCACACATCACTGTACAATTATGTTTTGTATTTTACTTACACATGAAACCATGATTTTAGATTTTTTTTTCCTTGGGACACTTGAAAGTCTCATACTGTGGAAGAGTTTATCCTATATTTTCTTCAGTGAAAAGATGATGAATTTGGATTTCCTTTATCCTACGCATGTTGATTTTGAAGGTTGTTTATCCTACTGTCTCTCGCACAAACTTAACGGACATGCCTGTTTTGTGCGAACAACTTCGCAGTTAGAGCTGATAATCATGGCGTCAGTGCCACATGACACCAACACAGCTTTTGCCTAAATAACATTTCGTTCTACTTTCATATTTTTAACTGAAATGTGACAAAGTGATATCAACCATGATTAGCGAGCAGGCGTAGTTTGGTGTAAAAGCGGAAGAACCAGACGTTAGAAACGGACGGCTTTATAGCTTTCGCCCTTAACCACACAAGGAGAAGCTCGTACATACATATCTATTAATTAACATGTTTCTTTTAAGTTGTAATGTGGGAAGGCAAGCTATATTCATTAGGTACACTATCAATTATGGGTGGTGTGCTCTTTTTTACTTTACAGTTGGATGATGTATAATGATATTGCACCCTTCCATAAACCATAATCACTTAATAATCTAATAATTGATTCACTGCTGCTGCTTCTTCTCATTGAATATTATTCGATAAATGAAATGACAAGACAATAAACCAATAAATAGAGTAGAAAGATGGGAAGCCAACTCCATATTGTTTACCGCTATGTACTTTCTATACAGTTGAATCTTCGACGCACAAAATTGAATAATAAATGATATGACACGCCATGAGTAATTGACTAATAAATAGTGTGATATCAAACCAACCGGAAAAGGAATATCATCAATAATTGATAATCGATAGTGGGTATATGAATAATTTAAAAAAAGTTGTTTAAGGAATATCATCAATAATTGATAATCGATAGTGGGTATATGAATAATTTAAAAAAAAGTTGTTTATGGAGGTGGAAGAATTGGGTTAAAAGTGGTTGAAATTTGACTAAAAAATTTTCAAAAAATTATTCAATGACAGTGTTTAATCATATTTTTATAGTGAAAATAGATTAGTATCATCAAAAACCTCTAAAACATTCAAAAATATTGAAATTAACAACTATAATTAAAATTTAGAAAAATTCCAGCCTTATTTTATCACAATATAACCCACCAAAATTCCGATAATTTTCAGAGAAAAAAACATTCGGTTAGTCTACGGGCTTTTAAAAAATGTGGTGACAGCGGAATCCTTTCAAACTTTATGAGTTTAGATCTCCATGGCAATCTCTGGACCTCGATCTAAATGCACTCGTAGTAAGGATGAGTAGCTGAATATGATAGAAGACAATATTGTTCAAGTGAAGGGAAGCCTCAAGGTTAACCGGTGACCATTCAAATCCAAAGAAGGACATCATGCCCTCTTTTGTACGTGCAAGTACTCCGATCTGCACCCTGAAACAGACAGAACTCGGTAGGTGTCATATCAATTTTGTGATTGAACTCTATCCATTCATTGGACCATCTTTGTTTTTTCTGCTAAATTCACTCGTACTAAATGCCATGAAATCGTATGTAGCAGAAGCCCCAGTTTTGGAATTCTAACTTTTCCTCAGTCTGCAACTTTAGACGATGGGTACGACGATGTACCAGACTCAATCTGGTCATGATGAAGTCTTTTCATTCTATGACAGTTTTGTAATGCTAACTTTTTCGCGGTCTGCAACTTTGGACGGTGGGTAGGACCATGCACAGACTCAATTTGGCGATGGTGAAGTCTTTTCATTCTATGGCTCAGAAGGTGGTAGAATGTCTATAGTAAGTGAATTATTTAATTGGTATTATTATTATCTTTATAAGCGTGTTTATTTTTTAATTATATTTTTAAAATTTTATGTTAAATTATTAATGATATATAGATAGATAAATATGATGAAGATTTAATTCTATGTATTGTTAATTTTAAGAAATAGTATCAGTTAAATTAGTCAATTCTAGATGGAAGGAGCTCTCAAATCCCTTGTGCCTAGCTGCTCAGTTTTAGCTCTGCTTGCATGGATTTTTTGGAGATCTCTTCTTCACATCGTTCAATGGTGAATTCTTGTGATTTCAGAAATAAATCTTCTTCTTGTGTAGGTATGACTGCCGGTCAAGTTAGCTCTTCTTCGATTTCTTACAATTCTATGTTGAAGTTTGCATTTGGACTTCAGGTGGTGTAAGAAATTTCTTCCCTTAATGTTCCTATGGATGAGGAAGCTTTGCACTCTGAATGAAAAATATGTTTCGAAGAATGGTTTGGTTTCCAGTTTAATGGGTTTTGGCCATGGCTAGCCGATCTCCATAAATGGATCTCTAAGACATGGAAGACCCTTTTGATGGATAAGCTAAATATTTACCCTATGGCGTGGGGTTTCTTCACAGTGGTTTTTGAAAAAATTGAAGACAAGAAGGCTATCTGTTTTGGGGGAGATCTTGTCTTTGCATGTAGCCTTAGTCTCCCACTTTTGATCGAGTGACGACATCAATTTCTTCAGCGGCAGTTTGGGTTAGATTACCCAATCTCCCCTTGCATTTCTGGAGTCAAAGATCGTTTTCCTCCATTGGGAATATGTTGGGATTCTAACAAAGTTGCTCTAAAAAAAAAAAAAAATTCAAGACTACTTATGCTCCTATTTGTGTGGAGAAGACTTCAGCAACGGTTTTCCTATGGAGATTAAATTGATGGCTCCGAATTATGTTTTGGTCGAAAAGCTTCACTATCAAAATATCTCATTTCAATGTAGAGCATGCTATGAAACATTGCATTTAATTGAAAATTGCCCCAACCGTGCTCAGAATAGCAAAGATATGAAAAAATGTTGAAGGCCCAAATGGTGGGAAGGTGTTGAGGGTGACCATTATACAATATTCGAAGAAGAAAAGTTTCAAGGCAAGGAAGAATCAGAAAACAAGAAGCAAACAAATTCAGTCAAAGAAACCACATCCACGGTAATAATCAAGCAAGAAAATCTTCTTGCTTATGTAGATCCCACAATTGCGAGTAAAGATTCCCTGAATGCAGCATCAACACAAAAGCAGAAAACACTCGTGGAAAATTGATTATCTCCAGAAAACACAAGGAATCTCATTGGCAAGGATATTTCTTGCGCAGATCGATGAGGAAGATTTGAAGGAAAATATCACGAAGTTGCCAAAGAATGATTTGCTAGAATTTACAAAAAATGTCGGTTAGATTAAAGTTGAGAAGAAAGGAAAAGTTTTCCTCCAAGGGAAAATTTTTTTCCAAGGAAAAAGTTTTTCTTCAAGAAAAACAAGAAGTCAAACTAGATCAAATTAAAAAATGGAATGTAAATGTGTTTGTATTTTGGGGTATTTTGGAAAATATTTAGTTGGAAAGGGACTGAAATATTTGTGTTATGGGGAATTCGTTTGAGGGTTTGGTCTAATACTTCGTGCTCAAATCTAAAACCCTCAAAGAAGATTGGAATATGGAAAGGTTCTCTCCTTGTAATTGGGATTTTTGGGATTTTTTTATATAAATCACTATCCCTTTATTTTAGAAAAAAATAGTATTAGTTAGTGATAAATGATTGAAATTTATTTTAAATGTAGTTATAATTTTTTTAGTTAAAAATTGTTATAAAATTAAATTAAAAAAAATTACATAAAATGTTTTATGGTCTTTGGGGCATGTGATATTGATAGCTCATATTATTTTCCCATTATATTATAATAAAACCTATATTTGGTTAAGAATCTCCATAATAACAATGTAGGATTATAAAATATAGTTACATTCTTTTTTAATGTATATTTATGTTTAACCCATATAATTAATTTTTTTATAATTAACAATAATTAAGTTAAGTTATAATTTAATTTTTATATAATATTTTAATTTTCTAGCCCAATAAATATTTTGGTGCTTATCTCTATATTAACCAATTAATTTAGATAGCCTCTTACAAACATTCATTCATATTATATATATATATATATATATATATATAATATATATGGGGGGGGACAGGGCGTTTTTGATAAGGTAATTTTTGGTGTAAAAAAATACTTATTTCAAAGTCGGTAGGAAAAAATCCAGCCATGCCAAAGTAGCTACTCAAGCCATAGGTTAGATGTACTCACATTACCTAACAAACAAATGAATCAATAATATTCATTATTTAATATAAAAATTATAAAAATAATATTATATTATAATTGATATAGAAATAAAGTTATTATATTATAACTAAATGTAAAAGTTATATTATAATTAGTATTTAATAATTATAGAAATTTTAGAAGTGAAAAATTGTAACTATGAAAAAAATTAATAAAAAAAAAAATACTATAATGTGAAACTAAATAAAAAAAAATGATAACTCATTTGGTAAGCTCTTGAAAATGTGAATATGGAGTTTCAGGTTTAGGTCCAACAAGATGTCCTATAACATTATGTTGGACATCCTATAGCATTATGTTGGACAACAATGACCCACTTAGGCGTGATAGTGGTAATCATTGGAATAAACCTAGTTGTCAATTCTACTAAATATAATAAGAAGAAGAAGAAGAAAAAAGAAAATCTTAATAACATAAATTGTTTAAAGATATTACACTATAATAATAAAAAATGAATATATCTATATCAATATATTAGATTAATAATATATAAATATATATATATTATTATATATATATATATATATATATATATATATATATATATATATATATAACATTTTTTAATGCTAGATCCACATTTGTCTTGATGAGAAAACCACATTAGATGGTTCAAAACATTACACCAAATTTCAATGATTTGATTAATTCAAAAAGACAACTTCATTATCAACATTTTTTAAATAAAAATTTTAATTTAAAATTCTATAAATAGTGAATTTTAATATATAATTGAAAAATGATTTATAAAAATATATAGTTTATTTTAATCGTATTTTTAAAAATATTAAATAATTTAATATATCAAATTTAAATATATATAAAAAACAAAAAATATAATAAAAATCTAATTGTAAACCCTGATCAGGGTGATATCATGCCAAGCAATCCACCTTGGGATTCAGATGATGGACGAAGCATCGAGAGATAAGACTAGGAGGTAGCCATTAGTTAGTTTGAAAATTGAGGAATGATGAGCAGTTAGGCTCGATCCATGTGGATGATGAAGGGAAAGGGCGCACGAGGGAAGAGGTATTTCACCCAGGTGTTTTGGTGGGAAGAGAATCCATTGGTGGGAATTTCTCTCCTGGGCTAGTATAGCTGGTTGTGGTGGTGGTGTTTCTCCACACCACTTGAGAACTCAAGGAGGAGTTGTTTCTTATCGACTATGTTTGCGTTGTCTAGTTGTATGGAAAGCGTTATCAGGTATGTTTCTTCTCTTAATTCACCTCCATGTTTGCGACATGTTTGTCGTAGTTGGGATAATGGAAGGGTTGTGTGTTGGTCCAGAATGGTTTTCTTTGGAGGTCATCTATATGCAGTTTCTTTACAAGAAGAATTCTATATTCAGTCTATTGTTTCTATCCCGATCTTAGTCGTGTTTGGCACTGTCGTCTCCCGCATGCAAATTTTTATCTCTATCTAGGGGTAATGACGTAGGTTAGGATTTTGGAGGCTTGAAAAAGGCAGTAGGTTATTTGTGTGGGTGGATCTCCTCCAAGTTCTGTCTGTCAATTGTTTGGTTTGGTCCTATGAGTTTTATGGCATGGTTTGTTTGGGGACTTGGTATTACGAGGTCCCCTTTAATGTAAACAATGTTATGGGTTCTTATTGCAACAAAATGGGATGGTTTTCTCGATTCTCTATGCAATGGGTGATTCACCGAGTATATAAATGGCGGAGCAATCCACCTGGGACAATTGGTTATGTTTCGATGGCTCAATCTTGACTTCATATGGCTTGTGCTGCTCTCTAATGTTAATGTAGAAGGTATTTCTAATTCATGTGTCTATTGTGACTATGTGAGCAAGTCTTGGTTCAGGCTAGTGTTAGTGTACCTTCACTAGCACAGTCGTGCTCAGTTTGAATGTTATCTTTTTATGATGCTTCGGGGTGCAAGTTCATAATTTTCTGGAGGTTGTGGTAATGGTCATCGCCAAAGGAAAAACAAAGATAGAGTGTTTCCATCCACTCGACCCTCGAAGAGGAGCGGTCGACGCGCTAATGCTAAAATCATCAAAGAGGTTGTTCATGCGTATAATGATGGAACTCCAGTTGATGTTAAGAAACTAATTACAACATGGGAGACAAAACTCAACTGTCAGGCAACCGCGGAAGTTTAGGTAGAATATTGGAGGGATCTTGTCCCAGACCCAGGCAACACTCGTGGGCATACCACCCAGTACAAGCATACTATTCACTTATGTTGGATTATGAAGTGTTTGGTGGCAAAAACCATTATGACCCCTTAGATGAATGCAAGGGAACCTGATCCGAGGCTGCGGGAAATTCAAAAGGAATTACAACTGGTCCAGGTCCATATGCATCAACAGAACAAGCGCCTTGGCCACATTGAGGAACACATTTCGTGTCCCCCCTAGTTAGAACTGTCGGGTTCAAGTGAAAATGACCCAACCCCTATGGAGTCCTCAAATTAGTAGATGTTAGCATGTTTAGCTTTGTTGGATTTTTTGTTGGTTTTTACTGTTATATATGGAAACTACTATAAAATTTTGTAGATATCTAAATAGACATTGATGGCTAGATATTTAGTTCTATAAGGCCTTACTTGACAGACTAAAAAATTTCAAATTTTGGAGGGCATACAATGTGTTTCGGTGTTCAACAGACCTAATTTCCCATAGGCTAGGTTAAGGCCACCAAACGTGTTTTATGGATGTAACGTAAAATTATATTGAATGAATGAAAAAGGACCTGCCGAGCTTACAAAAAAACATCTAAATTGTAAAAACATTATTATGTCTAAAACCATCAATTAAATTATTCAAAGACCTAAAAAATGACTTAATTAATCCCTTCATAATTAAATAGATGATTTTCATTTATATGAAAAACAATGTCACATCTATGGATTGCGAATAATTTCATAGATAATTTTCATAAAAATCTACAAATAAATAAAAGATATTGTACATTCAACACTAGATATAAATTTACTTAATTTAATAATTATTAAAAAAATAAAAATTTATTACTATAGATTATTTAAAAAATAAATATAAAAAAAATGAAACATAATGTTTCATTCAACATTACATATAAATTTACTTAATTTAATAATTATTAAAAAAATAAAAAATTTATTACTATAAATTATTTTTAAAATAAATATAAAATTACATACCGTTGATAACAATATCTATGTAAGAGAATATACACTTATCGTAATGATAAGTCAATTTATTTAAAAAGGTTAAAATAAAGAGGGTTGATAACAATCTCTATGCAAGTGAAAATGTTCATATCGTAATTGTAAGTGAATTCATTTAAAAAGTTTGAGGAATATATTACTAACTCATTAAGAATGATTTTAGATTGATTTTCTAATATAACTATCATGAAAAACACTCACTCTTTCTCACCATCGTATATATATCCAAAAATACAATTTTATTGATATCAAAATGCCCAAACAACAAAATGAGAACCTCATATCAAGTGGATCAAATTTATTTAAAATTCTAAAATTACAATAATTAATTATGTCATGTTTCACTTGCGTTGATGTTTAAATGCACAGGGAACATGGAAAATGATGCATGTGTAAATATTTTTTTTATAATTAAAAATGTTAATCAACCAATTGGAAATGTGTGCATTCATAAAGATTATTACCCTCCTCTTTCATCGACCCATAGTTCATTAAATTAATTAATGGGTAGCTTAATTGCCAACTACCATATTTACGGGGATTGAGCAGTGATTGTGGAGTACTCTCCAAATTCATTACACAACATGGGTAAGTATCTATTTTAGAATTTAAGGGCTGACATAGGAATGGTGTAAAAAAAATGGGAATAACATGTGGATAGGATATTTACTAGCTCATTCACATAATATTCGCCTTATTCAAAAATAACATAAACACATGGGTTCATGTAGTGATTTTGTGAGTAGAGAGTTGTGCTTATGCATTATTTTGAGTGTGTTAAGAAAGTGCAAAGTTTGATGTATTATTTTGAGTGTTTATACGTGTTTTGGGTGCTAAATATGTTTAGAAAAGTGGCAATAATGGATTTGAACATTGTTAAGGTGTTTTGGGCTCTACAAAAAATAATTTTGCATGTATATTATTCATGAGAGAGCTCTTGAACTTAGCTAAGTAGTGGATGTCACAAATTGATAGATGTTAGGAAACACGATAAGTAATGGGAAATGAAATCACCAAGTGGTCTGTAGAGCATTGAAGAGCTTTATGTATTGCTATGCTAGCAAGTTGAGAGACATTGAAGATTTGTGGAGACGCCAAGCTGAACAAGTCTAAGAGCCCTCTAATGTTTTCTTGTTTTTCTTTTGTGAAGGTGATTTTATTTGACCCATACCAAATCTCTATGTTTTGATAGTTCCCCATTGTGATATCATAGGTTGGCTAAGGTGTGGCTAGCTATAGAGAGTATTAGTGCAACTAAACCTACATTTCGGAGGAAAAATATCATTCCAAAGCTAGTTTCTAGGTTGAAATTACATATAAGTGTTTCCTTTGATACCTATCATTATTTTTCATTTTCTCTCTAATTTTTGTTAGTAAAATTAGAGATCGAATATGTATGAATTTTCTTGGATGGAATTTAAGAATGTGGCATGCTTTAGACTACCATACAAATCTATTATGGGGAATCATATGATGATATCCAAGTTTATCATCTAATACTTCCCATGTTTCCACAATTACAACAGTAATATCTAGGTTGAGTAAAATGTGAACCATTGATCTTGCAAGAGGAATAAACCTAACACGTCATAAGTTTAAGTGTAGGGCTAGAGAAAACACATATTAACGAAAGACCCAAATATCAATGGTATACTATCACATATCATAATTAATCGAGGTATGGTACATTTAGTAGAAACTTGATTATTTAGGGAAGAGTGAAAGTTGTAGAATTTGATTATTGGATAGTAAACAATTCCTCATATATTATGGGGTGTGTGTATGCAAATAAGTGCATAAATTTTAAGTAATCTTTCATTTGTACTTTATTAACCTTATCTCTATGCTAAGAAATTCATAACTTTTGGTGGGAAGTAATTCCTAGGAGTTAGACTCATTTATGTCTTATTCTCACCTAATTTGGTGTTGACTTACTCAAATTATGGTGTAAAGTAACTCGTTTTAATTACTTTCATCTACTGAAGTTTCCTCCTTCCTAGGAGTCAAATTTGAATAATCAACTATATAATTTCTTAGTAATAGTCTAGATAAATTTTATGGCTAGTAAATGCTAGCAAGAAATTGTGTTTACTTAATTAAATATGATAAAATTGGGTAATATATATATATATATGTCTATATGCATAGAATAAATTACGTTCATGAGTTTCATATATAAGAAGGAGAAGAGAATCACTTACATTCATGAATTTCATATGTATGAAGGAGAAGTGAATCGTCGTAAAGAATTTTTACCTAATATACAACTATCTATTTGAGCATGACATAGTTAATCTAGATCATAAATTCAATAGAGTTAATAATATTTAATGTCTATTAGATTTTTTGCAGAGCTTGCTAAAGTCTACTCCATTCATATTAAAGAGAATTTGTGAGGCTTTTACATGGTAGAAATGTTACATTTTTCAAATGGTGGGTTCCATATATTTGGAAAAGCTTATATATGTTAAGTTTTGTCTACACCAACAAAAAGTTAGAATATTGACTCCATTGGTGATCGATAAAATGTTTTGGGTTTTACATTGGTAAAAAAATTAATTATTGTTAGCTAAGTTGGATTTTGACTCCATCACCCATCGACCAAACGTTTTGGGTTTTATATTGGTAAATTTTGGATTTCACACATGGCTAATAATGAAACCTTCACATTTTTTAATTGTGCATGTGGGGAATCTACTAATTTAATGATGGTGTGATAATTAAATTCATTTATTATTATTTATCATAATATAATTATAGTAACATAATTTCATTAAGTTATTAATGAAATATTAACTTAATTTAGACTTAAGATAATTAAATCTTGGCAGAGTGGATAATATGGTGGGTCAGATGGCCTTGGTGTTGAGATGGCATAGTGCCATGTTAACATGTGTACCTAAGGTGTGACATACATGCTAGTTACATAGTAATAATGACATGGAACTGAAGGTGAAAACCCTAAAAATGGTTATATCCCAAAAGTTTGTACTCTACTTTCAATAAAGTTTACATGTAGAAATATTTCAACAACTAGTATTCAATGGAAACTTCAAAAAATAGTTTTGACTTGAATAAGAAACATACAAGGTTTTTTATATTTTATCCTTAATTAAGCATTAAGGCACTAGGTAGGTGTGTTATAGTTCATATTAGTGTGGATTTACTATGGTTTTTTATGGGATAAAATTATGCTATGAGGTTAAAATTTTGTACTGATCTTGTTATGATGATGATCTATATCTAACAACTGAGCTACTCACTTTACAAAATTTAAGAGAATATATAAGTAGGTGCCAACAGTGCTAGAACAATTCAAGTAATTATAAAATGGTACATTTCCCTTTCGAAGAAAACTCATACATCAAGAATGTGGAAACATCTCTAGACGTGGAAAAAATAATGAGAAGCTTAAAGGAAGGGCTCCAAAGATGCAAGGAAGACAAACTGAAGGAATAGTAAAACAAAAAAAAAATTGAATGGCATGTTATTGAAAATTATATCTAAAATATAATCAAATTTGCAACAAGGACTAATTTATAGTAATACATAGAGACATACCTTCAAAAAGGTGAAAATCCCATCAGAGATACAGAAGCATCAGCGAATTATTAGTAATATAGGGGGGATGACTTCTAGAAGAAGGCTTATAAACAAAAGAGAAGGCACATTCAATTACAGATCATCCACAAATTCTTTTGGTGAAGGGGAAACTCACTTAGTTAATTGCCAAGTATTAATCCTAAGTCTGCCTTGCATAAGAAGAAAAAGAGAAAGAATTCTAAGAATATGCTATATTAGGAATTCAAGAAGGCAAGGCCACCTACCTTAGTTGTTGAAATCAAGAATGATGAAGAGGAAGAGACATGGATTTTGGAATTAAATACAAACTTCCATGTACAAAACTAATTCAAGAAAACAAAAGACAAAGTGGTTTTATTCAAGATGAGTCAAAGGGATTCCATATGGTGGAAAGACCTTAAGAACATAAAAGGAATCAATGACAGGAGTATTACTTGACAATAATTTATCAAATACTTTAGGAGGGAGTACTTGTCCAAAATATACTATGATGGGAACATTACAAAGTTTCATGACTTGAAGTTCGCACAACCAACTATGGAGGATTTTTCAAACAAAATTCTAGAACAACCACACTACATTGCATATATTAATGATGAGAAAGTAAAAATTTGACGTTTTCTCGATGGGTTTCTTTAATCCTATTGAGATTAGAGAGATTTAGATGAAACCAAGACTCTTTATTTCATGATAATAAATTTCAAGTATCATTATGAAAAATGAAGGCATGAATTAATGATGTGAAATCCCTTGGAAGAAGAGAGAATAATTGGCTTGAAGGTGAATACATTCAAATAGCAACAAGAGAACAATTTTAAAAATGATACAAAGATGATTTTCACAATCAAAAATAAATTCTAGAAAATCTACCCCATGAAATTTTGATGGAAACCATGGAAGAAAAGATAATGGATCCGTTGTAGGGACCCTTGAAATGTTGGGGCTATAGAGAAGGGTATATACTCTAAGATTTCATTACTGGAAACATGAAAATAAGAGGATTTATAAAGTACAAGAAGCTACTACTAGTAATTATGTAGCACATGTGATGCCTTAAATTCACACAATTGTGGAGAAGCAATAAATAGAACATTAGGCATATGCGATTGAAGTAGAAGGTATAATAGCCAATGACTTATTTCTATTTGTTGACCCTATATCTAACCTTATTTGTGTTGCACCCCAATTTGTTGATGCTTTCATATTTAAAAAATAAATAAGCACAAGGGACTATGGTTGATTTGGCTAGCTATAGGGATGAGAAGAAATATGGTCGAGTTAGTGGAAGAATGGCTAATTGAAATGAATGGTTTAAACATGCAAGCAACATTGAATCCATTTCCCTTATGTTGTGATGATGTCTCGATTGGCATGGATTTGCTAGTAATGCACTGGGTCAAGCTATATTGCAACAATAAGACACTGGAATGTGTTGACAATAAGGGAAATCCTAGGACCCTCAAAAGCATATCACAACCCAGGGATGTAAGATAGGGATCAATGGTGCAACTTAATAAATGTTATAGGAAGGGATACTGGTTATATGTTATTCTTATACTAGAATCAATAAATTAATGTAAATCTTAAATATTATCTGACATTGAAAGAGTTCCAAGATGAATTTCCAAAAGAGATACTAGGAATTCCACCTAAATGCAATATGGACTCCTCTATAGGTCATTTTCCAGGAGTAGTACCTATTTCAAGTAACTTACAGTGCGAGAATAATTGAGCTAGTGGGAATAAAGATGTAATTAAAAGGGATGTGGGTAAGGGATATATTAGTCCAAGTATGTCCCCATGGGGAGCACTAGACTTGCTTTTGAAGAAGAAAGATGGCACACTTGGGTTACGAATCGACTATCAACAATCGAAAAAAGTAACTATAAGAAATGAATACCTATTGCATTGATGATTTGTTTGATCAATTTAAGGGAGAAACAATTTTATCTCAATTAAACTTAAGATCAGTATAACCCAAAATCAAGATAAAATATGAATATATTCATAAGGAAACATTTCAGACATGATATGGACACTACTAGTTCATGATTAAGTAATGTGGGCTTACCAATGTTGCATCTATATTGATGTTACTAGAAAACAACATTCTTAAAGTACTTGGAGAAGTTCATTTTGGTATTCATCAACGATATACTCATATATTTAAATACATAAGTAAGAGCATGTAGAACACATTAAGACTATCCTACAAGTGTTGAAGGAGCATCATCTATATGCTAAATTTAGCAACTATGACTTGTACCATAAGAAAATTCACTATTTGGGTCATGCGATCTCTAAAAAATGGATTGTAGTGGATCATGGAAAGATAAGGGCCATCATGGATTAGTTTTCCCTAAGGAACATTACTAATGTGATGCCATTCATGGTATTGGCAAGATACTATTATATATTCAAGCAAGGATTTTCTAAGATAAATCATCCAATCACTTCACTGCAGAAGAAAGGAGTGATTTTTTTGGTCAAAAGAATGTGAAGAAATATTTAAATAACTAAATAATATCCTTACCAATGCACTCTTATTGAAAATTGTAGATCTAGAAAAATATTTCCTACTGTGCACCAATGCAAATAAGGGTTAGGAGGAGCCCTTATGCAAGATCGACATGTAATTAATTATAAGAATGTGAAGTTGATTGATCACGAGAAACATTATTTCATTCATGAATTGGAACTTGTAGCTAATATGGACACCTTTAATATCTAGTTAGATTAATTTTGGGGTCACATATTTGTATCCATGATTGACCATAGTGCACTATAGTATTTTTTTGAATAGCCTTGTTTGAATGCTAGGAAATCCAAATGGTTGGAACTCATTAGTGAGTATGACTTAAGATATTAGACACAAAAATAAAAGAAAATTGTGTGGGAGATGCATTAATCTTTAGCATGTAGGTACTACATATGGTAGTGATAAAAAACTCTAAGACAGATTTAAGAACTAATATAAAAGATGATATGTGCAATGATACACATTTTAAGCATGTTGAGGAATATTTTAAAAAATGGTTAAAGGACTGAAGTGTGTAGCATTAAATTTGAATAAGGAAAGGTTATTGATGTACCATGAAAATATAAACAAACCATATGTTTCTAAACTAAAGAAGCTCGTCATGGATTAAATACATAGAAGACTTTATTCTTGACACATTGGTTATCGAAAGATGATTACAATCATAAAGAAGTTATACTACTATCCTAGGATGAAGGAGGAATTTATGGAATACATTGGTCATTTTTGAATTCCATCAAGTGAGATATGAGCATAGACATCCACAAGGTTTTTTTGCAAACACTTTTGATTTCAAAATGAAAGTAGGAAACAATAACTATGCATTTCATCACATGACTACCAAAAACTGTAAGACAACATGATGCAGTAATGGTAGTGGCATACAATTTTATCAAAGCAACTCATTACATCCTAGTGAAATACATTCATAAGGAAATTGATATCTCTAAAATATTCATTGAAGATTTTTTTAGACCATTTTCTATGCTAAAGGTATTAGTGTCTAATAAAGATGGTAAGTTCACCTCGAGATTTTTGAAAAACTTGATTTAATTATTTGGAACATAGTTATTGTTTAGTACTACCTACCATCCTCAAAAGGATAGGAAAACAAAGAGGAAAAAATAAATCCTAGAAGATATGGTTCACACATATGTGATGGATAAACCTACTAAATAGGAAAATTATCTACCATTAGTAGAGATTTCATATAATAATGGCTACCAAGAATAATTGAAACTATTTTCATTTGAGGCCCTATATGGATGTAAGTGTAATACTCTTATTAGTTGGGACCATCTAATGGATTGGATTATAGTTGGACAAGAAGTTGTACAAATCATGTAGAGGTTGGAAGAAACCAAATATTGCCAAAAAATTTATGAATATCAAGCAGATCATGTGTATCTTTGAGTTAATCCAAAAAAAAGTTCTTTTAGGGTGGGAACCTATGTCAAATTAGTACCACACTACCATGGAAATTTTGATATTCTAGAGAGAGTTGGATGAGTGATATACATGCATTTCTTACCTCTTAATGTTGAAGGGCATGTTGTATTCCACATACGTTTTCTTCAGAAATATGCTTATTATTCTAATTACATCATTGATTGTGTTGTGATCCAGGTGGAGCTTGAAGGAAAATTCCATCTTGAGCATTAATGCATACTAGAATGGAATAAGACATTGAACTAGAATTTAGCTATCATGTAGGTCAAGGAGTGGTGGGACATTATTGAGTGGATGAAGACAACATTAGAATTAAATGATACTATAAGAGATGGATTAACCATTTTTTTTACTACATAAGACATTATTATATCTATATCTATATATATCTATATCTATATCTATATCTATTATCTATATATATATATATATATATATATATATATATATATATATATAATATATATATATATATATAATATATATATATATATATATAAATATATATATAAATATATATATATATAAAATTAGGATGATGTTCCTTTGAGCGGGTGGGGATTTTAACAATCCCATATTGAATGCCAATATTATTATCACTAATTATGCATTATTTATTGTAGTGAAATTTAAATGTTGTTGTGGTAATGGACTAAAAACTAAAAAAAATAAAAATCATGCATAGGTATTTTTTTTTAATAATTAAAAATGTTAATTAACCAACTCAGAATGCAAGCTTCAATACAAACAATGATACCATGAGTGGGAAACTAGTGAGAGGGTTATGGAAAATTAACCATTCCTACTATTTCTAGAAAAAACTCACCCAATGGTCTATGCTATTATTTTACTTTAAAAAATTATAATCTTGTTTTCCCACAATCCCATAGCTCATTAAATGAAGTAATGGGTAGATGAAGCATCCATCTACCACATTTATGGAGGTTGAGTTGTGGTTATGGAGTACTCTTAGAATTCATTTGGTGGCATGGGTAAGCAACCATCTTAGAATGCAAGGAAAAACCCAATAACAGTTTGGAAAAATGGGGGAAAAACATCTGGATTACATGATCACATATTTATTGATACCATACCTATAAATATTAGAGACACACAGTTCCTTAAGGAAGTGATTTTGTGAGGAGTTGTCACTTTTGAGTGGAAATTTCGCTACATTGTTTTGAGAATATATATTGAGTTTTGGGTGCTAAAATGCACTATAAAAGTGTCAGTCATGGATCAAAACATTGTTTGGGTGTTTTGGGATCTCTAAAAAATTTGATTCATTCCCATGATTGATAACAAATAATTATAATTTGGGTTAGTGACGCAGGGTTACCCCTGATTTGCCCACAGTTTACATGGATTATGTATACATCTTGTCTGTCCCAGGAATTTTTACTCTCTACTGAGTTAAATCTTCGAACATCAATGGTTAAGGCCCATTCATCAATACCTATGCTGAATGATTTATTAAAACCCCAACATAGTCTAGTCCTCCATTCACTTGTGCATGTATCGGGACTTCTAATCACCCCTTGTCCTTCACTTATTATTTTATTAAAGGCTTTCTTTTAAACCTTCCTTTCAAGACTATCGGGAATTTATAAGCCCTTATAACCTTCATCCATTCCTTATCAGGACTTATTTCAAAGCCCTCTAAGCCCTCATTAACTTTATGCGTATATGTATAGCCTTCCCCTTTTTAAGATTGGCTATATACGATTAACCCATAAACCCTTTATCCTTTGTGATAATAATGGAGTTATATATGAAATCCCTTATATCCGCGCTAAATCCTTTAATAACCATTTACAAAGGAATTTAACTCAATACATACCTTTTTGCCTTTGTTACGACCTCTGTACATTTAATGAGGCATCCCTTTATCACTATCGGGGTTTGCTCCTCCGCGGATCACATTAAGATGTGTTCCCACATATTCTCCGATATGCGATTAACCTGTGGATTTCAAATATCACTAATTGTGCTTCATTTCCCTATCAGGCCCGCTCCTATCATATGCCTCAATACTTTTCCACCGATAAAGAACCATTTATCTATTGCGATGCAATATTTGTTAACAATATCCAGTGTTGATCCTTTTCCTGTTCCAACGGTCATTAACTATCCCGATCTCCAAAGTTGCATTACAATTCCCTGTTGTTGATTTGCATATAGAAGATCTGACAGTTCACACCAATTTTGGGTGAACAACAAACCTGACAGTTATTCGGCTATTCAGACCCGATGGGAATTATAAATTCCCAATCAAATAAAGCTGGGGTCCAGATTCTCAATTAATATCCGATTACTTTGGTGCCCGATGTCTGTCCGATGGCGAGATCTCTCGATTGCCAACGTGAATTAACCCCGACCGTTGATCATAAAGATCCAACGGCTACGATTCGCCCATACTCCATTTCTTCACTCTTCTCCTTTACTTAGATTTTTGCGCATTTCTTCATGTTTCTATGGTTTTCGGATTTTCCAAAGGTTTCGCGTTTCACCCTTCTACGACTCAATTTACTTCCGCTTGAGCTTAAACTCTGTGAGTTCTTAAAGCACTGTCATTCTAGAGCATTAATTTGATCCTTCAAATGGATCAATGGCCTGTTACGAACCTCTGTCTTGCTCTCTTCCTCTCTGTGAATTTGTTGAACTCTGCCTGCATATATAGATTATGTAAATCTCTGATTCATTACATATTATCATTTGATACTCAATCGTACATTTGTACAGGTTCGAATCAATCCCTGTATATATATAAAGATATAACAATGGTTACATATCGAGACTCTGTCTCTCTAGCCTGATCTTTTGATATCAGTGGCCTCTATTCCAACTCTGCCAGTAGGCTTATAGTCACTCCAAATATCTAACCTACCTCACCTCTATCTCTACCTTTTAGGCTTACAATTATACCCATGGATTCTAAAACTAATTCTGGTTTAGATCCATGAATTCCTTAACAAAATTCCTAAATCACTTCCTTGTTCCTAAAAATCCTCTCTAATCCCTAAATTCATGAACTGACTCCTAATCTAAGATTTACAATCAATTCTCAAATCCCTCAATCTCTCAACTATCCTAAATCTCTCATGTTCTCCTATATTTGAGAACATTTACAAATATGCCTCACAATATTTAATTAATTCCCTACTCTAGCTTCTCTCATTAAAATCACTCAAAACATTAATAATTACATTTAATTCACTCTTAGGAAACCAACTCCTTGAAAACACAATACCCCTATGTCTACTAAAATACAATGAGTTTTTCTTGGCTTGAATGCTCATGCATTAGTAAGTAGCGAGCATCACAACTGGATGCATACTAGGACAATATGATATGCAATGGGGAAAAAATTATGGAAGGATTATAAAGTATTGAAGGGATTTATGTGTTTCTATGTTAGCAAACTAAGTGGTTTTTTGAGATTTGTAGAAAACTTAGGCTCAACAACAAGAATATTTCTCTTATGTTTTATTTTTTCCAAGGAGAGTTTCCTTCACCCATCCCAAATATTCAAGTATTGAAAGTTTCCCCTTGTGGTATCATATATAGGCTAGAGAGTGGTTATATTTTAAGAACCTTACACCTTATAAATGATAAGAAACCATTAATTATAGTCGCTTTCAAGGGTAATTCTCCTTTAACAATGAATACAATGTACATGACAAGATTCGATGGTCCTAAGGATACGTCTCCCTAGTATATATATGTAGGATACTATTGGAATCATGATTATCATTAAACCAAAACTTGCATGAATTAGTCTCTGCTATAATCATCGTAGTTAGGATCCATGAGAGGAAGTTAGTCCATTTCACAAAACACACAAGGATCATTGAACCCAATGTCCAAAAATATCCCCTCTAGTGTGATTCGGGTGAGTTTCAGACTTGAGACCTGTCGTTCTGATACCACGCTAGACCAAGGATTGGTAACACCATCAATGATAATTTTATATTAGGAAAAGTTATTAATAAATAAATTGGAGATGGAGACTCCTAGAATTCAAATTCCAATGTCTCAGCACCTTCCCATTTTCATATTTACAATATTTAAAATGTTTACAATGTCTTCCCAATCCCTAAGGATTAGGTGTCAACATTAGGAATTTGGATATTGGGCTTAACGCTCCCCATGTGCTCCGCTACATGGACTAACCACCTTTCATGGATTTTAACTCTGATGATTGTAGCAAATACTAATTCCTACGGGTTTTGGCTTAGTGGAAATCATGATTCCAACACATGGTATTAGACCTACAAGTCCCAATTTAGAATTTTCTTTCTCAGTACCTCCTCTACTCTTTCCTCTCCCTTAACAAAAAATATATCTTGATTCACTGAAACCCTTGAATGAAATGTTGAATAAAACTTTATCTCTATTCTCTACATTTGAACATTGCATTCAATCACTAGTCCGTTGAATGCTGGAATATGTTGATCACTAGTTCAACCTACCAGATACTTTGTACAAAGTTGAGAAGAGACCCCCCTTTGTGACTAGTCTTTGCATATTAGTTTATCACAACTCATGCATTGGTTTCAGTGAATCCCAACGTCTCTTCACTATGCATTGAATTAATCTCGTGTGCATTGCCTTGTATATGCGTTGATACATATTCATATTCTAGTCGTGTCATATGCATTGATCATTGATATTTCCTTGGTTTAAATCCTATGTACGGTGCATTTAATTGGTTGAGGGTGAGTTGTTATAACTCTTGTATTTTAACACCTTTATACATATGCATTTGCATTGTATTGCATCTACATTAATTTGTGCTCTTGAATATTGAACTCATATGTATTGGTTTATACTATATGTTGGTCTTAAAACTATATATGCGTTGAAGCACGTTGAAGTATATGTGTGATGGTCATTGGTTTATATATGTGGTGGTATATATATGGTATGTGATGGTATATATCAGAAATATGGTATGAATTCCCTATTATATGCAGGATATATCTACACTAAGTTATATATGATAGTTGTATTTGCAGGATAATTTATATTATCTTCATATTTGTGACATTTTATTTTATCAAAGAATTTTTTTGAGATAGATAACTTGAAGTCAAACTTGATAATTCTAGTGGTTTTTTAATGGAAATTTGGACTAATTTTTTGGGACAACATTGTATAAATATTGTAAGATGAATTCACTCATATCCATAGTTGGATTAGTTCTCTCTATCAAAGAAACTACAATGAATGGTCTAGAAAGATAAATCATACCCTCGTTTTCAGTGAGTTTTGGAAAGGGGTATGTGAAGGAGAAGCTGGGAATCTTCCTAAAAATCCCATATCTAATAAATAACTCACCATATGGAAAAAAGGAATAACAAGGCCTATGTTTTGATTGTTGCATTAGTCAACAAAGAGGTGAGTCATCACATTGAACCAATTACAAATTCTTTTAATGGTTTAAAGAAAATGAAAGACTTATATGACTCACATTATGATCTTGAGATATTCCAACTTATGATCAAACACTTCAATCTTGAATTGAAATATGATGACCACCTTGCCCTAGCCTCTAAAATCAGAGCTATTATCCATGACATTGAAGCGAGTGGAGTTAAAATTGATCTTCATATCATAGCTTTTATCAAGTAAATATATGTCGCTTATTCTTATTATCTTGAATTATTACAACCTAGTGGCAAACTTAAGGACATTTCCTTTGACTCTCTTGTGCAGAAGTTTGAAAAAAGAGAGAAATCTTTTTGGAAGAAGAAGACAATTGCTTAGTCGTCTGAAGAAGCTATGTATCTTGCATAAAAGTAGAAGAATAAAGTACATGATTCTTCTAGAGGAAGAGGTGGTAGAAGAGGACATGGAAAGAAGAATAACAGAGGCAAGGGGGAGAACTTTACCAAGGAGGAGGACATAATATTGATTGTATATGGTTCAATTGAAATGGAAATAATTCTTCCACATGCAAGCTCTATTGGGACAAAATAGACAAGAAAGGAATGAAGAGAAAGGAAAATCACCAGATCCAAGGAAATGTCAAGCACCTGAATCCTCTTATTATTGTGGCATGTTGTAATATTGGAGTAACCGAAGGCTTTTTTAATGCTTCACTTGCTTTGTGGAAATATGAATGGTTGCTTGATTAAGGTGAAACTTACCACATGACCTTTTGAAGAGATTTAATTGAAGGATTCAGTGACAATTTAGATGGAGTAGACTACTTTTTAGATAAGTCAAAACTCAAGCCAACTTGCACCATCAAGCTCAAATTACTTCAACTCCCTGAATTTCTTGTACATGATGTTCTCTACCTCCCATATTTGTAGAGGAACTTGTTGTCCCTGGTTCAAATCTTTCAGCAAGGGAACTCCATTCGCATGTTCGATGTCTAGACAAATCACTTGTCATGACTAGGATAGAAGTAGAAAGACTCTTGAAGCTGCAAGAAACCATTGCTCGTGCACAAAACTTTGAATACAATTTTTAGTATGATGAAGGTACGCTATCATATAGTCTCTTATCGCATGCTAGATTTGTACATCTGAACTATGACAATATTCATTTATTGAAGAGAAATGGTATTATTGGATTACCCACCATTCTTAGGAAATTTAAGCAATTTGATAATTATATCTTAGGAAAACACAACAAACATTCATTTCATGATTCTCATTCTAAAGCACATAGAAATATTGATCTGGTTCATTCTAACTTGTGTGGCCATATGCCTATTCCTTTCGAAAATGGAAATAAATACATGATGAATTTTACTGGTGACTACACCATAACATGTTGGGTATATACGTTGAACAAAAAATTTGAAGCTTTTGAAACTTTCAAAAAAAATCATCCATGGATAGAAAACAATTCACAATCTCATATTGGCTCTATTCGTACTGATACTGGAAAATAATATACTTCAAATGAATTTGAAAACTATCCTCACCATCATAGTATTAAACACCATATAATTGTGCCTTATAATCCTCAACAGAACGATGTAGCTGGAAGAATGAATAAGATAATCTTAACTATTTTACACTCAATGATTTTAAAAAAAATGTAAAGTTGATGTTTTGGGTTGATGCAGTTCTATGTGTAGTGTATATCAAGAACAAGTGTCCATCTCATGGTCTCAAAAATAAGACTTTGTATGAAATATGCTATGGTCACATTCCATCAATGAGGCATCTTAGGGTTTTTGGTTCCACTTGTTATGCCTTAATACCTAAGGAACAATGAAACAAAATTGGTGCAAGGATTAAAAAATGTATCTTCTTGGGTTACGTGGATACCTCTAAAGCATATCATATTTATGATGAAGTAAATAAGAAATTTATATTGTCTAGAGATGTGATTTTTCTTGAATCTTCCAAGACTGACAATGTTGTTGAGTAGTAGCTTGATCGCTTGGACAATTTTGAAAATGAAAAATATTTTCAGGAATTTGATAATGAGATTCCACAACGTGGAGGGGGGATCCCAATCCTGGATCGTTCTGTGGAATCTCCCTTTGAAGAACTCTGCCCCCATCATGAAGCTCAAGTCATTGATTAAGAAGACACTTTGAGTGATGTGATTGAGAAAAATGGAAGGTTAAATCTTGATTCAACCCCATCTTAGTCAACTAAATTACCTAGGGAATATTATAAAGGTCCTCCAAAATGGCTCATTAAGATACTTCAAAGTGTTCATCCTGATCAAGTTGGAAAGATAGGAACAAGAAGCTCTACTAGACAGAATATAGGTGATGTAGATGATTTTGATTTAGTTTTTGATAAGGATGTTTCTTAGGATTGCGAATTAAATGTCTACAGATTTCAAAAAAACTTCCTTTAAAGATGTTGCTTCTTATAATGAATGAAAAGAAGCAACACAGAAAGAGTATGATGTTATGATAAAGATCGAAACCTAGAAGCTAGTGGGACTAAACTGATTTTCCGCCAATGGGTCTTCAAGAACAAGTATAAAGAAGATGGATAACTTGAAAAGCATAAATCTAGGCTTCTGGAAAAAGAATTTGCACAGAAAGAAAGGGTTGATTATGATGATACTTTTGTCCCCACGAAAAAATGGAATACCATCCAGACCCTCTTTCCTTGGTAGCTCATAGTGGTTGGAAAGTCCATAAAATGGATATAAAAAATGCTTTCTTGAATGGAAATCCGAAATAAATATGTTTTTAATTCTCAACTAGATGAAATTTTTGTGAAGGGATAGGATAACAAGCTATTGTTGAATTTTCTAAGTCTAACAGTTAGAAACCCTCAATGCACTTTACAGATTCATTCCTACCTACTTGTTCTGTTAATTAACAAGTTATTTACCATGTAAATACTACAAATAAATACAACTTCTTGCTCAACACATTATAGATCATCAACTGAAGGAAACATAAACAACCACACTAATGACAATTATTTTTGGATTAATGTCCACAGAAACACCTAATGTGGGAAAATTGATGCAACTATATGAGGGTTTTATTATTAAGCAACTCTTCTCTAAGTACATTGGGTGCCAAACTGGCTAACTCGACAGAGATAAAAAATCTGGCAACAATACCTCTCTTTGGAAACATGTATTCAAAAATCGTGCTCCATGAAATCCCTCTCCAACATAATATGAAGCTCAGCGTCAACCCTATTGGCCTCTACGTCATCTTGAAACCCTCTACGTCATCCTACTGAAACTATGGCACCCTCTCTGGTTCTTTGCATCACTCTTGCAGCCTCTGTGTGGATGATGGAGGCCCTTCTAGCTCTGCGCAATCTCTGATGCCTCTGTGTGGCTCCCTTTGGCTCTATGTTTGCCTCTCTCTGCTTCTGCGTTGGTCTCTCAGCACTGTCCCTGCCTCTCTATCTCATACTCACTAGCCCTCGCTACAGCAGAGCACTGATTGTATCTCTCTTAGCAAACCCCGCTCTAGAGAATAGAATGATTGATCACTCTGGTGTATTCTCCAAGTGACCCTCAAGCCTCCTCTTATACTTTTCTCGTTGACAAATCAACGAACGATATTAAGTCCCTAATCCATGACTAATATTAGATATGGCTTGATCTATGTCTTTTGGATAATTCTAACATAGTTTTATACTAATTCACATTAATATTTTAATTCCCCATGTTTAGACTTAGGGACTCCATTAAAAATATTAATTATTTTAATATCTCCAAAACTATTTAGAATCTACCCAAACACTTTTTGCGTATTGGAGATCTCATGTGCCTTGGCCTTTGTACCAATTTTCGTGGCTAGATCACATCTAATGCTACCCCAAATCAACACTCCCTCTTAGCAAGGACTATGTTCTAGTAATACTCTTCACTGAGCATCACTCTAATCATCCAGCATCGGTCCCTGTGCTGATGCTAAGCCTACTGCCCAACATTGTCTGCACTGTTGCATCCTGTACTACTACCCATGGCCCTACCACTACCACTACTGCATCTGTACTGCAACTCCCTTTGCATTCGTGCTGCTGCCCATGGCCCTACCACTGCCACTGCTGCATATGCATTGCATCCCCTCCCATCATGCTGCTTCATGCTACCCATAGAACTACCACTACTAACTGTTGCATTGCAACTCAGTTACTGAGAAGTAAGTAACTTATCTCACAATTATGAAATCTTTGTTAGGCTAGAAACACTCCTGATGCTGAAGCTCCCTCTAACACTGACAAGTGATCCCTCTCTGACCTCTGCGATGTTGCAACAACTCCATGCATCTCACACCATTGCACACCTCTCTGTGCCATCCTGCACTAGTGCAACACTCACGTTCCTCTCGCACTGTTGCAGCGTGCTAGCCTCGCGCTGTCCTGGGAATCCTGCACTGTAGCTCCCTGTGTCACTCCATCTGCATCCGTCTCTACTGACATCGCCAGTATTTCTACTCCTCTTCGGGGCTCCCATAAGCAAGGTCTAGTCGAAGAGGCTGGGTACCTCGAGGATCCTGCCCCTCATCGCCTATAGTCTGCTTGACTACAACTTGATGTCTCCCCACTTCTAATCAAGTGGTGTGTGTGTACTCATGGCACAATCATTGTCTGTCTCCACTTCCTTCTCTTCCCTTTCTGGCACTGCCTTGTTCTCAAAGGCCTCTCCCTCACTCTTCTTTCTTGGACACTAGGCACATAATGACCTAGCTCGCCACAGTGGAAGAATTTTACCTTGGAGAGGTCCTTCTTCTTCCATTTCTCTTGGTTTCCCTCAAATTCTAGGGAAAAATCCTCTCCCTCCTCCTTGTTGAATCTGATCCCCTTGCCATTGCTTCCCATCTTGCTTAGCCTTCTGGTCTCTTCTTAGCGAAGAGCCACCCACATTTCCTCCCAATGTGGAAGGGTTGCTCTGCCTAGTATACTCTCCACAAATACCTCCCAGACTTCTAAGACTACGTTCAGGGCTCTTCTCACCATCAATTCCTGATTCAGCGTGGCCCCTATGGAAGTTAGCTGATCTCGGATCTCATTCAGTCGACCGAGGAAGGTGTCGATTGGTTCTCCCTTCTTCATCTGGTATGACCACAAATCATTTTCTAGTAACATCCTTCTCTGTAGAGAAGTATGTTGGTACAATATCTTTAGGGCCTCCCACATCTCATTTTCTGTTTCCTTCTCGACAATGTGTGGTACTACATGGTCCTTGACCCTATCAAGGATGATTCTATTGGCCCTCGCCATTGCTCCCTCGTACTTGTCGTTATCAACTGGGTCAACTAGGATCACTATCATCCTTAAGGCGAATTGCTTGACACGATTTCTATCAAGTACGGATAAGATTCTGGCCTTCGAGACTATGAAGTTTGAGGTTCCATCTAGTCTGTCCTGGTCTCTGACTCCGTGTAGTGCCATGCTGCTCTTCTACTTCCCTCCTGGAAGTTCTTGATGTGACTCCATCTAAACCTTGATTCCCCTCTTAGAAACCCTTATGTCGATATTGAGATGCCCCCTACTCTAATCGTCTATGCAACTACACCATTGATCTGGATTTCTCGGCTAGAAGCCCTCAGTAGCAACTCCCTCCTCCTTGGCCTTGCCCTGTTAGGTATTGTTCTGACTATAGTACCCCACAAGCTCCACTCTTCAACTTACCCACAGCCTCGTAAAGCATAACAACATGAAGGTGAGAGCTCCTAGGCTTTGCTCAGTTGTGGCACTGATAAACTAGCTCCCTCAGTGAACTGTGTCAGCCCTCTTGGCCTATGTGTGGCTCTGTGAGCCTGTACTTGCCTCCTTCAGCCTCTGCGCAACCTTTTCTTGGCTCGAAATTGATGATACAAGCACTGCGGTACCCCTTCCTTGCTGCTATGAACAACTTCTACGACTCATGACAACTGTTTTCTGCTACTCCTATTGCTGCTCTGCTCTGCTAATCTCATCAATTCTCCTATGATCTGCAAGCACCCTCTGATACCATGTTGAAGTTTCTAATTCTAATGGTTAGAAACCCTCCATGCACTTTACTGATTCATTCCTACCTACTTGTTATGTTAATTAACAATTTATTTACCATGTAAATATTGAAAATAAATATAAGTGCATTCTCAACACGTTACAGATCATCAACTGAAGGAAATGAAAACAAGAACACAAATGACACCATTATTTTTGGACTAATGTCCCCAGAAAAACCCAATGCAGGAAAGCTGGTGCAACTATCTGAGGGTTTTATCACTAAGCAACTCTTTTCTAAGTACATTGGCTGCCAAATTGCCTAGCTCGACAGAGATAAAAAATTTGAAGAATAGAATGATTGATCACTCTGGTGTATTCTCCAAGTGACCCTCAAGCCTCCTCCTATAATTTTCTCATTAACAAATCAATAGCTTAGATTAAGTCCCTAATCGATGGCAAAGATTAGATCTGGATTGATCCATGTCTTTTGGACCATTCTAACAGATTTTTATATTAATTCACATTAATATTTTAATTTCCCTAAGTTTAGACTTAGGGACTCCATTAAAAATATTAATTATTTTAATATCTCCCAGACTGTTTAGAATCTACCCAAACCCTTTTTGAGTATTCGAGATCTCATGTTCCTTAGCCTCACCACCAGTTTTCGTGGCTAGATCACTTTCGATGCTACCCCAAATCAACAATTATGTAGTATTATCAATACTTGTATGGCCTCAAACAAGCACCATGAGCCTGGGATAAGAAATAGACTGATCATCTTTTGAAACTAAATTTCAAACACTATGATCTTCAGGATGAAATATTATTTGTCAAGAAAGTTGGAAAAACTATTGTATATCTTATGGTGCGTGTATATGATCTACTCATGACAAGGAAAAATGAAAAATACATTACATCCATAAAGAAAGAATTGAGGAAATTTTTTGAGATGACAGATTTGAGATATGTTCACTACTATCTAGGCATTGAAGTAACCCAACACAAGAAGTTGACTCTCAAAAGAAGTGCATTGGAGATTTTTCTTGGAGAATGTAATCCTCTATCCACTACAATCGAACAAAGTTTAAAGCTCACATCCAAAGAAGGAAATGAATTTGAGGATGTAGTGAAGTCCAAAAAGCTCATAGGAAGTCTTAACTACCTTACTACTACCATAATAGACATTTCATTTTCTATTGGAATCCTTTCCAAGTTTATGAAAGAACCTTGTGAGAGTCGACAATATGTTTTAGAAAATATTTCTAAGGTGCTTGAAGGGAACTCTAGAATTTGGACTCAAGTATACATGAGTGGATGACTTCAACTTGATTTGATACTCTAATTCAGATTTTGATAGAGATAAATAAAACAGAGTATGTTTTTTTGGTTATGTTATGAATCTTGGATCAGGAGTTTTCCCCTAGATGTCACAGAAACAATAAGTTCTAGCAGATTCCACAACAAAAGCTGGATATATGGTAGTAACAGAAACAATGAAGGAAATCGTGTGGCTCAGGAGAATTCTTGAAGAATTGCAAGAGAAACAAGTGCATTCTAATCCTATTTTTATTGAAAATATTTCTACAATAAAATTGGTCAATAATCCAAAATTTTGTGATGAAACTAGTGATATCAATACAAATTATCATTTGATTTAACATCATATTCAGGTCAGGACTATTCACCTACACTATTGTTCCACAAATGAGTAGATTGCATACATCTTCACCAAAGTGCTTGGAAGAGAAAATTTTGAAAGATTAAGAATGATGTTTGGACTCACCAACATCCCTTCAAAATAACAGGGTGAATGTGGACACCTAATCCTTAGGGTTTGGGAAAACATTGTAAATATTATAGATATTGTAAATATGAAAATGAGAAGGTGATGAGACATTATAATTTGAATTCCAAGAGTCTCCCTCTCTGATGTATATATTAATTACTTTTCCTAATATAAAATTATCATTTGTGGAGTTACCAATGCTATATTTAATCAACCTTACAACTTATAAACTATAAGAAACCAATAATTATATTCATTTTCAAAGGGAAACCTACTTTTAAAATGGATAAAATACACATGACAAGATTCGATGATCCTAAGAATGGGTCTCCCCAGTGTGTGTGTGTGTATAGGAGACAAAGCATACAAATAATAAAAATGGACCATGAGAGGTTTTAGCTTACATAAAAAAATAACAATAGAAATGTAGTCACTAAATATCTAAGGATTAATAATGGGCCTTAGGGTTAGCACGGGGTTTATATAGGGATTAACATGGCCCTCCCATTCAAAGAAGTGTTTTCCTCAACATTTTAGTGTTTGCGAGTGTTTCTACATGAACAACTCATCTTTAGATGTCTTATTTCATTGGTAGGTTCTTCCATTTGATGAGGTACTAAGAAATTTCTTGATTTCTTATTTGCTTAGTCCTTGTTTACAATTTTTTGCTTCTTCAATGATCTTTGGTAAACAGTTTAGAATGGGATCTTGTCACTGATTACCTTCTTTAAGAAAGAAAGATGCAAGACTTTATGTGCACATGAATATGTATTTTATAAAAATTATAAAAGATGCATGTTAAATTTTTCTAATGGATAATGAGGTCAGCGAGGGTAAATAGAAAGTTAGGAGTATGAATCCATGAATTATTGGTGATTTTTTTTTTTATTACAGTCATCAAATTTTAAACTTCGACAATTGATGTTCATTAAGGGTCAATGAAAAATTAGGAGTTGGACTCCATTGAGGGAAAACAAAATGTTTTGGTTTTTACATTGGAAATATTAGGGGAATTTTAAGGTTGAAATGAGACTCCCAAGATAGTTAAAATGATAAAATAAGATTTATGATTTTTAAGAATAAAATAAAGAAAACTACCATTTTTATTGTATTTTTTTCTTATCTCCTTATAACATTAATCAAACATCAAGTGTACAAACCCAATACATGAAAAATTAAATTTCTCATCCAATGACTACCTGCTCTACATAATTTTGAGTAGATTCACCCTGATATCTCAGCATAGATGTGTTTCTCATTGGAACTATTTTATGTCATGAACCGCTAATTTGAAAATGATAAAAACTCAATGAATAAAAGTTCAATTTAAGGGTTCCCGTGGAGGGTGCAAATGCTAGTAAAATATATTGATATGATTGTCCCAGGTAGCACAAGGCAAAATCTGGGACGACATGCATCATCCACAACATCGTCATACCATGCTATTAATATGATCATAACTCACACTCTTCTCATATCAGGGGGTGATCACATCAAACCTCATTTCATCATGGGTGGCTATCATGATCTGGTGAATTGGTCTAGCAATTCACTAATCCTAGTGTGCTGACAGACCAGTAGAATTTCTTTGGGCAATGTGGGAGACAGACCCTGCACTCATATTATATTTTCATATTGGGAGTCTATGGCCAATTGTAGGGGTGATCACACTGGGGAAAAATCATTAAGTCTTGGAAACAACTACATGGCCCACTTGGCTCTAAAGCTCGTCATGGTGACTCCTTGGAGGGTTTTTGTTCTTCCCAAAGGATATATGGATTATGGTGGATTTCTGTTCTTTGAAGCCCTGAGCCTACATGAGATTTCAAGAATTAGGGTTCACCCACTCCTAGCTCATTTCTCCTTGCATCTGCAGCTCACAATGTTTAGCTTTCCCAACCTCAAATTGTGTAGTGTCAACTTGCCTGGGACGAATGCTCTTGGCCATTTGCGAAACTGGTTAAAGGTTGATTATAATTGGGGTCCAATTTCGGGCTATAAGATGCTAAGCGGTCTTAGTGATGGTCAACAGTTTGAGTGCAATCCCTTGACATGGTTGGACATTCTAAGGTTAGCCATTGGCGATTCCTTCAAAGGGGTTGAAGGTGTAGGGAGTATACATGTAGAAAAACTCAAGGTCGGTGGATAATTCTACACTTGTGGTTGCAGCACAACAATTGGTGGTGGAATTATTGGCAGTGGAGTCATGATTTGTAGTCCTCACACACCTCTTGGTCGTGATCTTCACTCAGCTACATGTGGCTGCAACATTTGTCATCTACTATATGAAAACTTTAGTGGACACTCTTTATATCTCTTTTCCAATTAATTCTGGAACGCTGTGTTTTGTTTGTGACAACTCTCTGTTCAAGGGCCAATTTTGTGACTATTTTGTTGTCTTTCAAATAATTTATTTGTTATATGTAATTTTGAATGACCCTCTCATCATGCGAAGGATTTATAATATTAAGAATTTAAACTAGTGGTCGTGGGATGGTTTCCATGCAGGGAAACAATGATCACCAGGTCATGATGGTTGTACACCTCTTTCAAAGTAATATAATTATGAATTTCACAAAAAAAAAAAAACAAATCAATTTAAGGGGGAGACATCCTATTAGAAATAATCCAATACACAAGATAAAATATGATACCTATACAAATGAATCTCCTTATTATAATTATGAGATAAAGTGACATGATATATCCTACCATAAAAGGATTTAACCATAATTAATAAACTAATAAGAATGCTTTTTAGGGCCTTGACATATGATCCGTAGGTTCTTAACATAATCCCCTCTTTAAAATGTTTTCCCCTCAAAGCTTGTAATTGAGGGTTTTTCTTCACAAATTGTTTATTTTCCCATGTATAGCTTCTTCTAGAGGCGGAGGAAAATCTTAGTGATGGAAATTTAACTTAATTTTTTTTTTTATTAGGAATCTTACTTGTCCTTAGTATGCATAGTTTAAAATGTTTGGTGATACTTTGGTAAAAATATTAAAATTTCTAAGGATTTTATGTTGTTTCTATAAATAATTGTTCAATTTTAGGATAGAGTAATTTTATCCCATAATTTTTTGTCAAAACATTTCTAGAAAAATAGAAGCTATTTTTTATAGGAGAATGCATGGAAACTTAGCCCATGGGCGAAATATAGCCCCTAACCCCCCGCCCCCGCCAATTAAGGTATGTTCTTGCACTTGATTAGGTACTCCATCATAGTTCTATTCCAAACAGATAAAGAATGACAAACTATATCTTTTTCTAGTTCAAGAATGACTTCCCTTCTTCATCTAATTCTATCAGTTTCATTTCCATTGGCGTAGTTTCCTCAAAAATCTTTTATAAGGAAAGATAAATGAAAACACTTATGAATGCAAGAAGTAGGAAAATATAACTCATACATCACTTATCCATGTGGATAATATTGTAAGGTATATAAAATTTTGAAGCTAAGTTCTTAACCTTCTTTTACATGAGTATAGATTTATTATAATATTTTAGTCTCAAAAATACCCATGACCATGAAATTTTCTTTCACTTTGGCATTGATCTACTTGTTTTTTGATCTCGTTTTGTGCCATCTAAAGGTTTTCTCTAAGATTTGTTAGATTTTATTTAGTATTCTCCATATGTAACTATACTATTTACTTTAGATTTATCATGCAAAATGTATGAGAAGCTAGGAGTTGGATATCCATAAAGTATATCAAATGGAGACCTTTCAGTAGAGCTATGATAGGTGGTATTATACCACTATACCATAGGAGGCCACTTCATCCATTCAGGTTGCTTGTCAAAATAATAGTGTCATAGATAACCCTATAAACATTTATTAATTATTTATGCTTGAAAATCTGTTTGTAGATGATATCTTGAACTCATATGTAGTATTTCTCCACTCCTCTTTGATACTTCTCTCTAAAACATCTTATGAAATTTGGATTGAACTATTACTTTAAGAAAAACATGAAGTCTATAAATGTCTTTCTTGAACTCCTTTTCTACATCGATCACTATATATGTACTTTGAGTTGTGCAAAAGTGTGCATATTCTGTGTGTCTATCAATTATCACAAAAATTGATAGACTCACATAATTCATCAACTTACAAGATATGTCTCATAACCCTTGAGAAGGTCCATTCTTAAATCCTTTGAGTTCGTATTGAATTCATTCCCATTCAAATATTATGTACAATTCCTTATAGCTTTTATAAATGGTACCTCACACTTAACCATTGAATCCATAGAATAACATGTATACCTCCAATGATAATGGCATATATTGAAATTTCCAAATTATAGTCTCCCATGCTTAGTTTAATGTTGTGGAATCTTCCCACATAATTAATACTCCCTTGATTAGAAACCAAAACATTTTTATCACTAGATATACAAAATATTAAAGGAACTTTACTAATGTTTTATCGATGAAGTTATTTTTATCAATAAGAACTATGAAAATTTTCCTTTGAATGTAACCCACAATTTTAAGACTTTGAGGCATTGGCAAACCTACCAATATATGTACACATATTTTTCACATGTCTAAATCAATGTTGTGTATAATTTCATTCACTATTTCTTTCTCTTTCAAGTTGAAAACTTCTTTGTCATCCCTTTAAGTAGATGCCTCCATGTCCTCTTCGTAATTATTCTCCAAGGTGAACGATGAAATTTATGCCTTTTTCTGATCTAGGTTATACAAGAAATGAAATGAAAGGAATGAAAGAAAATAAAAAATACATAGAAAAATATAATAGAAGGCATATTAGTAGAGTGAAAGCCCAACTTCTATGAAAAAATGAAATGGAAAAATACCATAAAACACAAACTAGTTACAATGGTGGTAGCCATCTTTAAATAGAGAGAGATGGTGACTACACACATTCACAAAATCTATTACAAGAGGTTGAAAGAATGGTATTTTAAAATAAAGAAGACACTCTACTGTTCCAAAAACCCAATCCTAGAAGATGAAGTGCCAAAATGTTTGCAGGCCCCAAGTTCGTTAGTTGGTACATCAACTTCCTCAGGGAACACATTTTGCATACAATATCCATTTGAGGTGCAAAATAGCTCATTGGAAAGAACTATATGAGGAATACAACTTTTAACTAGTGGTAGGACATGATATTATAGCGCTTGGTCCCTCGAATTACAAAAAAACATAATTTAGGGCCTCAAAATATCTCGAGAAGTTTGGGACCCAAAACTCGTAGAAAAAACTACCAACAAGATAGAGAATAAATGAGACAATGGAAAAAGTGGGTGATCACCAATATCCAACTAGATCAGTCCCCCCCTCTTAGCAAACAATGGTCTCCATTACATCAAGTTCCCTCATACGATGGGAAAACTAATGCTAAATTTAGCTCCTAGTGAACCACTTGATTTGTTGAAGAAATTTCCCTCTTTTGATAACTTGGTAGAGTTGTATGTGTGGCTAGAAAATATCCTTTGTCTTATTTCCCATGATTTAATACATTGTATCATGTTACATGTGGTTAGGATTGATTTATGTGATAACTAATTTCCCTAATACCTCTAGGGTGTACAATGGAGGTGCAAATAAAAAAGTTACCAACTTAATGGGAATTGTACCAAGCTCTTATTTTTTATAGGTTGCAAAAAATCATTCAATTTTAAAAATTGTTGATGCAAAATCAACCTTTTTTTTGGAGCATATTTTTTACACTTTAAGTTTTCTTATGTATTAAGTATGTACTTTTTTTTTAATGTTAGTGATTTTCATGCCAATTTTGAAAAGTGTTGATGCAACATCAACACATTTTTTTGTGGATTATTTTTGACACTTTAAATTTTCCGATATTTTATGGATAATTTTTTTAAAATGTTACTAATTTTCATGCAGATTCTGAAAAGCATTAACGTAGAATCAACCTTTGTTTTTCTTTTAAGCGGGGGGGGGGGGGCATATTTTTGACACTTCAAATTTTCATGTCCTATGTATGAACAATATTTTTAAAATGTTGGTTACTTTACAATCTTTCAAGTTGCCTTATTCCTCTTATCTTTTTTTTCATCCGAAGATATCTGTTTTTAAGGGATTTTCAAGTTTGCATTTTTTGTTTTTCCTTGCAATGGATTTTTTTATCATGATTTTTTTTTTTGAAAAGTTTAAAAGAAATAAAAATTAATATTTTGAAGTTAAGATTTTATATATATTCATATACTGTTAATTAATACTTCAATACACATAAAATAATTGTCACTAAAAAATAATTTAAACACTTACAAAAAATACACATTTTGCATATAGATGTAATTAAAAAAATGCGTTTTGGGATTTTTTTTTCTAAAAACGACATGTGTATAAATAATTTTATGAAATGAATAATTTTTTTTTTTAATAGCAAACTAAATGAATTTTAGGAATTATGTCAAAAATGAAAATTTGAAGAATTTTTCCAAAAAAAGATTCATAAAACTTTAAGTAAAAAATTATTATAAAAAATAAGATAAAATAGGTTAACAAAAAAAATCAAAGGAACAAAATATTTAGAAAAAAATGGGAAAATAAATCAATAAATGGTTAAAGCATTAAAAGCATGTTAAAATCAAAACTTAATTTTAAAAAAATATGAAAATAAGAATGAAAAAAAAATGGTTATTATAAAAAATTTGAAAAAAAAAAACTAATGTTAAAAACTAAAATAAATAAAAAAATTAAATGTTACTAAAGAATTAAAATCAATAGATAAACTATAATTAATAAAAAAAAAAAAAATATAAAATGCTATTTGCAAAAAAAAAAATAAGGAAATTTTTAAAAAATATATATTAAAAAAATTAAAACACGTAATTTGTTTTTAAATACATTAAAAGAAAAACCATTAAAAATAATAAATAATAAAAAATACGGCAATTCGAAGGGTAGCCAGCCCACACGCCGACGCCAAAGGGCCACATGCGAGACAATGCCCTTGCCCACGACCCTTTGGTACTGAGGCAGGGATCCATCGATTCATAGAATCAACAACCCACCACCCCATCACCCAATGGTTGCAGGGCGGTTGCTCGTCGATTCTTAGAGTCGACAAGGCTCGGGCACTATGTTTGGGCCTCATCGATTATGAGAATTGATGAGCCATCGCCTCGCTGCCCAAGGTTCATGCACAAGAGCGCATAGGTTGGTTCCCCCTATCGCCCTTGCTCGCGACCCTTAGATGACAGGGAGGTAGGCTCATGATTTATTGGAATCGATGAGCCCCAAACACTATGTTCGGTGTTTCTCAATTCCTAGAATCAACGATCCATTGCCCCGCCACCCAAGGGTCATGGGGAAGTGGGTCGTAGATTCCATGAATCGATGACCCACCATCCAAATACCAAAGGGCCACGGGAAAGGAAAGTAGGGGTGGCGCACCACCTTACCTCCCAACTTGTAGGCCTTTAGAATGGAGTAACATGGCGACCCCTTCAATACATTGTTTTTTAATTTTATTTGGAGAAAAATATTTAGTTCTTTTTAATGTTTTTATTTTTAGGCGTAGTCTAACTCATAGACGAAATAACCTTTTTCAATGGAATTTACCAAAATCCGGAAATACAATTTCAAGAATTTTTGTTGCTTAAAATACATTTTGAATGCATAAATTGATTCAACACCCTGAAAAACACTTGCCACACTCGAATTATGCAGATTGAATAATTTAAACTCCTGTTTTCAAAACACTTCATTGACTTTTTATTAAAATTAACCAGAAAAAATGTCCGAAAATTTTTATTTCGTCTATAAGTTAGACTACGCCCTATTTTTATTATATTATTATATTTTTTTAACGTTTTTATTTTAATTTCTTTTTCTAATCTCTTTTCATATATGTTTAATCTTCTTTTCATATATTTTTAGATTTTCTATTTGTTTTTTAATTTAAATATTTATTATGTTTTAAATTATTTTTTTTATTTTTTTTAATATAGTATTTAATTGTTTGCTTATTTATTTTAATTATCTCATTTGCTTTTATTTATTAAATTTGGGTTAAATTTTAAAATTTTTCCTTAAATTATATTTTTTAAGATTTTTTTTTTTTTTTAAGCTTTTCTCTCCTTCTTTTTTGAGTTAATTTTGGTTTATTTTCACAATTTTTATGCTTGAATTTGGCAGGGAGGTTTATGTTTTTTTTTAATATGTTTAATATATTTTTTTATTTACTTGTTATTACTTTTTGAGAAACTTTGTTTTATATTTATATTTATTTTAATCTTCATTTTTTTGTTTTATATTTTTCATTTTATTTATTTATTTATTGTTTATTTTTTTATTTTTGTGTAGGGCCTATGTCGATCCTCTACTAGCAACCTGACCCCATTATGTGTCATTTTGATAAATGATTTTAAAGTTTTTGTTATAATGGACCAAGTCTGCTCCCATAATGTGCTAATTTCATGGTTGATTTTTCAGTTTTCAATGCAATGGGTCGAGTTCGCCTCTTCTATGTGTCAATGTGATGGTTTATTTTTAAATTTTTGTTGTGTTCTGTCATGTTATCTTAGTCTAAGATTTTTTATTTTTTATTTTGTAAGCTTGACAAAACCTTTCCATTACTTCTCATAAATAAGCAAGAGAAACATAATTAGCATCCATTTGCAGATGGTCTCAACCTGGCCATAGGGAGACCAGGTATGTTGACCATCTGGTTGTATTATAAGGCAACCAAAATCTAAATAGTTTGAAATTGTCCAACCATGCAAGTATAACTTGATAGTGTTTGTCACCTTTATTGACTATCTATAGCAAATATGCCAAAAATATTTTATATACAACAAAAAACTACTAAACCTGGATCACCAAAACATCATAATCAACAAGAGACAGACTAATCATCTAAATATTCTACATGAGTTGGGTCTTTGGCACTAGAACATGGAAACTCAGTCTAAGGAAAGCAAGGAATATGTTTCTTAATGCGAGCCAAACGTGCATTCTACTACTAGAGAAGCTGAAATTCCTCATGAATTGCTTGAATCTCTTTTATACCACTTGAAATTCTAGCTCTCTTCATCATCAGAGCCTTCGCAAGAAGGGTTTTTGCAATCCAATATGTAAAAATAGATTGCTAGTGCTAGGAGCAACGACAACGAGTATGACATGTTTCTACGGCTAAATGACCCAATTCCTCTAACAACTCCTCGTCACTTATATTGTTGTGATTAATAATATCAGTTTCCCACTCCTTAACCGTTTGGCAGGACCTTGGGTGGGTCATTGTCTTGCAAGCCCTGACTACAGCCATGGTAGATCGTGACCGAGATTCATGCCCATGAGTTGCTGAAGTCGTGTTCTCCCACCCCCATGGCCTCAACCTCGACCTCTCCCCCTGCTTGCAGTAAGAGTGCTACCCTGACACGTTGCCGAGTGAGCCATGCTACGCAATAAAGTAAAATAAGCCTAGGATGAGATAATTTGGAATGTTTTTCTCATCTTATTACCTACAGAGAGATGTTCTGGAGGTTTCCCACCAAATACTCGTTTACACCTTAGATTACTTAAGGCACCTATATAGTCTACAAGAGCATGAACATAATACAAGCATCCATTAGGCCATGATTGAAGGAAACTTTCCTCTTTCTCTTCCTAGAAATGAGATTGAACCCCCTCCCAAGACACAAGACAATTCTTAACAAGAAAGATTTTAAATTCCTCATGCAAGTAGTACAATGCATTCGTCGATGAAACATCACCCAATCTACCAGAGGATTGCATAAAATTAAAAGTTTTAGTATGAGAATTTGACTGGCCATCAATTGAAAATGAAGGATATCACCCTCCATGGTCAACTAGGTTTCAAGGTTCATAGAATTGCTAACATTCCCCAGGGGTTTGACGTTCTAGGTACTCCCAAACATGAATATAGAACTAGGAAGGTAAGCTCCATCCCAACCCTTCTGCATGGGGCCAAAAAGAGCATAATTCAACAAAACAAAGACCAAATTGACCAGTCTTAGCCATAGACAAAATATAGTATTAGAAATTAACACTGGGCTCATGGGGAGACCGATTTTCACATACCAGAATGACCTCAGAAGGAGAGGTGGAGACTCCAACAATTCTTCTAGTGTTGGTGAGATATTTCATTTGTGAAGGGCTGCCCTGGAGAGGTACCATTGAGATTCTATAAAACACTAGATTTTACTATTGCTCGAAATTCAAAAGGACTGAATTCCTAAAATATCAATCCCCTTAACACCTTATGTTTTAATTTCATTACGGGTACTCGCATGCTCGAGCTCACATGGTTCTGGCCACACCACCATCCTTAGAGTATGTTGATTAAATGCATGGCAGCAATGTGCATCCCACCATGACACTCCTCCCTTCGCTCACCCTGATCAGGGATGTCTTAGGATAAGATTTTAAAATAGTTATACTTTTACCATTTAAAAAATAAATTACTCTTGGTACAATGACTCTTTCATTCACGTGTTCATTTTTAATTTTTTTTAGTCATAATTTGTCCATAATTCCATGGTTGAAATATGTTGAAAACTTGAGTTTTTTTATAGTCATGACATTTGGTTTTAATTCCGTGGTTGAGAAATTGTCAAAATTTGAAGGTTTTTCCGAGTCATGATATTTTACCTTTAATGTTATGGTTGAAAACAATTATAATTTTAGGGCTTTTTAAAGTCATTATATTTTAGCCTTAATGCCATGGTTGAAAATTGTTGGAATTTTAAGGCTTTTCAAAGATGTGTTATTTTATTTTTAATGTCATGCCTGAAAATTGTTGGAAATTTAAGGTTTTTAAGGTCATAATATTTTATCTTTAACACCATTTCTAAAAATGCTGAAATTTTTCCCCGGAAAAAAAATGAGGAACATCGTTCCAACATCAACACTTACATTTTCAGGCTATTTTTAGGCTAGAGTTCTCATTTTGAGGTTACAGTTCTCATTTTGAGGTTACAGTTCTCATTAGTGGGTAACTTTGTTAAATATCATCAAAGCATCACCATATTAAGTATTGGGTTCAAGCCAAGGAAAGGGGGGATACTTAATTCAAACACATTTCACCCACAAACCTTTATGATTGCATAAGGCCCATATTGAAGTGTTCTGAGCTTCCTATGAAGGCCTATGGTATGCTCTTTCTACCAATGCAACCACACCTTATCACAAACTTGAAACTTATGTGGAACCATGTGTTGGTCATGTCGTTGTTTGTACTTGGCACTATCCTTTTGCGGGATATCATGGAATTTTTGTGAGGTGTTGGAAAATTTTAACTAGTTTTGTTACCCTATCTACCTTGAGTTGAGATTGGGAGGAGTTTTCTAGTGAAGATTCAATGGGCATAACTACATCCATTAGGGCCAATGGTTCAAAACCCCAAGCATGCCTGAAAAGAGTTGTGGCTAATAGGGCTATGCGGGGCTCTATAATAACTATGTTGAACATATGGAAGCTTTTTTTCCCATGTCTATGGAGGCTTGGAGTTGTGCATGTACAAGGTATGCAAAGTCATCCTAGTGACCAATTATGCTTATCCATGAGATTTGGTTAACTTGGTATCCATGAGAGACGATAAGTTGGACCAAAAAGTGTTACAGAACCTATTCTACCTATGTGAAATAATGGTTTGAGCTAGCCTAAAATAAACCCAAACATGCTTAACGAAGAATTTAGCAATGGCTTCAACTATGATACCGCTCTTTCATCGTGCTAAAATAGACATCTTAGAGAATCGGTAAAAATGGTCAGAAACACACAATCATTACCATACATTATGGATGGAAAATATGATGTAATCCATGGAAATTGACTCTCACGACTTGTCTAGAGTACATAGAGAAGTGTACAACCCATCCTTCTTGATTGTTGGTTTGGTAATGGCATAAGTAGAACACGATATGATAAATCACGAGACATCCTATCAAAGCTTTGGCAAGTAGAAAGAATTATAAAGTACTACTACTATCTTCTCCACACCAAAGTGCCCAGGCTCCAGACTGTAATGTGCCTACTAGATTAGCTTGGCATGCTCGCTTGAAGGAATGCAAAGGTCGTTGAGATAGCACAAGAGTGCATCATAGAGGTGGAAGTCTAGAAATTGTTCTCTTGTGATCAACATCTTGTATATGGTAGCGAAATTAGAGCCATTTTTGTATAGTTGTGTCCAACGAGAGGTATTGTGCCTACAAGAGTTAGGAAATGTGGCCAATGCCACAATCGAGCGTCGATTGAGACAATCTCCTACATAATTAGTGCTACCTTTCTCATATTTGATGTTCAAATAAAATTGTTATAGATATGAGAAATATATTTGATGGTGGTCATTTTATAACTTCCCTTCAATGAAGATGATCATTATGGGTACAACCAAGAACATGGTAATTAGAGCTAACCATCATGGCACAAAGCACCAAAGCACCAACACAAGCTTATGCTAAAATAGCGTTTGGTTCTACTTTCCTTTCATATTTTAAACTGAAATATAACTAATTGACATTAATCATGATTAGCAAACGAGCATGGACATTAATCATGATTAGCAAACGGGCATAGTTTGGTGTAAAAGTAGAAGAACTAGATGTTCAAAATGAATGGCTTTATAGCTTTCGTCCTTTGCGGAAAGAGAAGCCCATACATATATTAGTTAACAACTATCAAAAATCAATTGAAAGGCTGGAGGGTACGTAATATTTGTTAGGTACATTATCAATTATCGGTAGTGTGCTCTTTTCAACACATTACTTGTAATGATAGCGTATATTTCGGTGAATAATAATCACTAAACAACTAATAATTTAATATTTTTCCATCTTATACCTTAAATTTTTATTTTATTTCTATCTAATAAAAAAATGGAAAAAACAATAAATTAATAAATATGATAGAAACACAGGTAGCCAACGCTATAATTATTGGTTATTGTTCGACTATTACTAACCGTTGAATCTTCCCCACATATAATTGAATAATAAATGATGTGATACCAAGATAATTGATATCCAACTAAGAAGAAAAGCAATATTATCAAAAACTGAAAATGAGTATGCTGAAGAATTTTCAAAAAAGTTGTGACAGTCGAATCTTTTCAAACTTTATGAGTTTGGATCTCCATGGCAGTCTCTGGGCCTCGTTATAAATGCACAGTAACAAACGGAGATGGTATGCCCTATTTTATAGGGGCAAGTACTCAATTAATTTTCCCATCTGCTGCACCATGAAACAGACAGAACTGGGTGGGCCTCATGTTTCGTGTTTTTCTGCTAAATCTACTCGTACGAAATGCCATGAAATCGTCCATCGCAGAAGGCCTGGTTCTGTAATGTTAGGTTGGACTACCCTGCACCTAACTAAATTTGGTGATACAAGTTTCTCATTTTATGACTGTAGGATCATTCATACTTCTTGGTTGGGTAGAAATGTAATATTTTATTTTTAATAAAGTTTTTAATAAGAATTTTAAAATTAAATGTAATATTGAATAATAATATCGTGAATCTTGATGGTAGGCCCGCATTTAATCTTTTTAAAAATTATTAATAAGAGTTATTAAGAAGAATTAAGATGTATTTCAAAAGTAGTTTTTTTTTTTTCTTTACTATTATAAAATTTAACCAATTTTTTGGAGCCTATCAAATTTATTTTCCTTTAAGAAACTCTAAAAGAGGTTTCCACGTCCAAAAACTTCAGCCATAAAATGGATATAGGTTGACTTAATTATTAAGTAGCACAAAGACATTTACCAATATGGTTGCTATAGGGTGATAAGCTTATATGAACTGCATTAATAATTATTATAAGTATCTTTTTAAACACCAACTATTTTTATTATTTTCATAACTATATAAATAATAACAACAAATAAATATTATAGTGATAATAATATGAATTATTTATATAATATTATAATAATAATATAAAGTCAAATAATGTAGTAATATTAATATAATAAGAATAAGCTCATATAATATAAGATTATCATTATATTATGTATAAAATTAGATAGCCTATAATTATTATTATATTATAATAAAAATAATATAAAATTATAAAATAATAATAACATTATAATAATAATATATTATTATTATTACTATTATAATCAACCATGATCTATGAATAATAATTATAATTGTGATAAAGAAATTTTTATATGCTAATTTTTAAAGACCAATTATTTATGATTATCAATAACTATATAAATCATAACAACGATATTCTTAAATATTTATTATAATCATCATAATAATAATAATTTTTAGACTTTATTAATTCAATTATTGTAGAATTGAGGCTTCTGTGATCCATATCAAAATTTTGAGAGATTCTTCAACGTAAATCACATAAAATTTCATTTGTCGACGCGTTTCGAACAAACTAGTGTGGTTCATTGTCACGACAAGTTGAAGAAACAGATCCACCTTAGCATGTTAAATAGTCTCAGCAGAGTCTCCAATGGCTAATTTGACCAACAACTAATTTTGACTTTAGGACCAAGGTCAAATTTTAATTTATTAATTATTAATTATTAATTTTTATAATGGCAAATTAGTTAAATTACTGTAAAAAATACTAAATAAATTAAAATAATTTTAATTGGTGTAATGCGTTAGTTAAAAGCGTAATTTATTCTATGTTATTTATTAATTGTAATATATAAATATATATAAAGTAAAAATTTTTAATTATGTTGCTTAAGAAAAAAGTTAGTAAAATTAATAAAAAATATGGAACGCAGCAACTTAAAAAAAATTATAAATAATAAACAAATAAAAATAAACTAAATAAATAAATATAATATTATATAAAATTAGCTTAAGGAAAGTAGATGCGTTATAAAAGGTACTAAATATTGAAAAAAAAAATTAAAATAATAAATTATTAATTAATTAATTAGATAATAGTAATAAAAATAAATAACGAAAAGAAAGATAATAATAAAAATAAAAATAAAATAATTAAAAAATAAGATAAATAAATAAATATAAAATTAAATAAATAACGTCCGCCGGAATTATATATTATATATATATATAATATATATATATATATATGTTATGATATATATTATATATTATATAATATATATATAAAATCCTTTCCTTAGGAAGAGAGGGCAGGGATCCAGCAACTCCTCATCTTCCATATGTCTTCTCTATTGAGATTGTTCGGTCATTTTTCAATCTCAAGGGCTTCCCTAAATTTTCGGTGATGGAACTGCAAAACCCTAGCGATAACACTCACCTCCTCTATGCAAACATGATGTTCGGTACTTTCAACATGCTCAGCTAAAGCGGAAGACTTGGTCCTCCTATGCTTGAGGTGAGTTGCATGCTCACTAATCCTTTGATTAATGGAGCGACCACTCTCACCAATATAGGGGGTCCCACAGGAACAAGGAATAATATAAACCCCTTTCATGTCCTTAGGGTTGATAGGATCCTTTACAGATCTGACGACAAATCTGTAAAGGATCTTATCAACCCTAAGGACATGAAAGGGGTTTATATTATTCCTTGTTCCTGTGGGACCCCCTATATTGGTGAGACTGGTCGCTCCATTAATCAAAGGATTAGTGAGCATGTAGCTGACCTCAAGCATAGGAGGACCAAGTCTTCCGCTTTAGCTGAGCATGCCAAAAGTACCAAACATCATGTTTGCATAGAGGAGACGAGTGTTATCGCTAGGGTTTCACAGTTCCATCACCAAAATTTAGGGAAGCCCTTGAGATTGGGAAAAGACCAAACAATCTCAATAGACAAGACGGACGGAAGATAATCAGTTGTTGGATCCCAACCCTCTCTTCCTAAGTAAAGGATTTTTTAGTTTTTCTCGTGTTATAT